>NW_021028926.1:187713-207000 GCF_004153795.1 Camellia sinensis
GTTGTAGCTTGTTCATGAGGTAGACGGATTGGGCACTGACGTACACCCCTTCATTTACAGCCATAACATTCCGCACCACTCGAGCCTCAGCCAAAGTGAACCCTGATAAGAACACATCCTCAGTGCCATGCTCGATTTCCAGGACTGGCGTGGACACTTCCGGCGGCGGCGGATGGATTGCCGAATTCCCAAAAACAATAGACTGCCTTTACCTGGTGCAACCACGGTCGCCCCAAAAGTAGGTTGAAGGTTGCGGGAACGTCCAAGACATGGAATTCAATGTTGTGTTGTCCTGGACCAACCTGAGTCTGAATTTTGACAGTCCCCATCACTTCCCTGCTAGTATTATCATATGCTCTGATCACCTGAGTAGTCGGCAGGAAGTCCGCGGGCTTCAACCCGATTGCATACGCTGTTCTGGCTGGGCAGACGTTGATGGCGGACCCGGTATCAATAAGTACCACCGGTATCCACTTGCCTCTACATTCCATGGAAACGTAGAGGGGTTTGTTGTGATTTGCGCCCTCAGGCGGTAGTTCTTTATCTGAAAAGGTCAACGTCGGGGAACCTCCTCCCGGAAAAACCAATCCAACCAACTGCTCTGGCGTGGTGTCTATAAAAAGCTTGGCTTTGTCCATGGCTGAAAGGACAGCCTGTCTGTGCAGTCGCGACGCCATAAGCAGTCCCCAGATGGAGATGTCTGCTTGTATCTTCTTCAGCTGTTTCAGTACAGCTTCCTCTTCAATCTGCTTCTCTTTTTGCCTCTCGGCTTCTTTGTCTTTCCCAGATGTCTCGGGTTGGTCTAGGTGTGGGGGCTTGAAGTACCGCCCACTTCTTGTTATGTGATCAACCTCATCGAGGTACCAGGTGTCATCCGGTTGATTGCTTCCCCAGTCTTCATCTGTGTGGGCAAGACATAAGTCATCGTGTTCCCACCACATTCCGTTGGCATTCAAAAGGCACCTATCTGGCTCGGGCATGTTTGTACTCACAGTACTTTCAGCCTGTATGCTCACAGCATCCTCTGTTCTTGTGCCCACAGCACTTTCGATCCCCTCATGAATTTTGGCTTTCCTGGTTCTCTCAGAAACTTGTTGTTCTACCTGCGTCAGTGTAGTTTGTTGCTCAACTTCCCCCGCATTCACAATGCTTCTGTCCTAAGCAAAATTCTTTGTGCCGGCGCTCTCTGGCAATGTAACCTGTCTTCCGGCCCTTCCGGCCACAGTTGATATTCTCGCCCCTGCCGGGCCCTGTTCTGGTTGGGATTCTTCCACTACATCTAGCTGATCATCCAGCCATCCAGGGGCCTCTGCCGATTCCTCATAATCAAACCAGTTGACTGCTGCGCCCCCTGATTCTTGTTCATCGAAAAATTGTAGGTTGGCAAAGTCCTCCTCCACAACCGTCAAGTCATTTGCCCCTTGCTCAAATCCATCCCCCTGGATCACACATAGTTATTCCTTCTCTGGCAATTCTAAACCCAGCCCAATCCGGCTTGTTGACAAGATGTACTCACTCGGATCATAGGCTTCTCCAGCAAAACTCTGTTCAATCCCAGACTCAACAATTCCATCCTTTTCTGAAGTCTGCCTTGCCCCATCTTCGATGGTCACCACCGTCGGCTCTGGTTGGGTTGTGGAGATGTCCAACATGCACAAAGAGTCAGTGCAGTCGGGAAGGAACACCTCCGGCTTAAGTAAATGGGTAGGAGTAATATAGATGCTAGGATCGTAGGACACGACCCCAGTCTGGATAAGATTGACTCTTTTGAGAGGTGGAGTTTGGTTGTGTGTAGGGAGTGGATTGGTTGTGACGTTAGGTTTCTCTGGAGGTAGAATCACATTTTTGTCGACGAGGTCTTGAATCTCGTGACGCAGCCTGAAACATTGGTCAGTATCATGACCGTGCTGCTGGTGATATGCACAGTACTTGGCTGGGTTATGAGAGGGTGGAAGTGGAAGTGGATTTGGTAATGGCCTCGGTTCTAGGGGTTTCAGATGCCCCTTTCTGATTAAGACCCCCAGAGCCTTAGACAAAGGCATGTACAGTGAGGTGAAGGTTCTTTGGCCTCTGGGCTGGTGTTTAGTGGTTTGGGTATTACTTCCGGATGCACCGGAGAAGGGTGTGGCTGCCATGGGTCTCGGAAGAGGAGGGGGAATAGTGGTGACCATGCTCACCTCTGAAGCTCTTGCAGTTGCAGCGCCACTCGGGCCTGCATTGCTGTTACGGTTGAAAGTCCTCCTCGGCTGTTCTCTGTCCTGGTCAATCAGACCTTGCTTCATTGCATCCTCAATTTGTACCCCCATCTCGTGTAAATCTGAGAAGGTGGGAAAGGGGAGTCATCATCTTCTGCATCAAACTTCGGTTGGAGATTGCGCCACAATCAATAGTTGATTATTTCTGATCTTGGTACAATATATCAGTGGGCCTCAAAGTCATCATCCGATCCTTCGCCCTCCCATCGGTTAACAAAATCTGAGAAAGTCTCTTTGGGCTCCTGCCTCGTGTTTCGAGATCACGAGTTGGTAATCTCAATCTGAAGTATATGTAACGAGTACTGTGCGACAAAGGCCTCAGCATTTCATCCGCAACTTCTTTTACCTCAATCCTCTAACATTCGCGTACCAGATGGCGGCCACACAATCCACCCGACAGGTTCGGCTGAACAGATGAAGCTTTTGTGGTCGGGTTTATAGGCCCATTGGCCGCAGGATGTCTGAGAATAGCCGAGAGGACCCATGGGGTCCCCGGACCCGTCGAAGCGTCATTTGCGGCATTCTTGACCTATCGGCAAATGGTCACGGCCCGTCGGTATATCCATGCCTCGATAAATTCGAAATAGCCTTTACTCCTTGTGATTTCTTGAAGAGGCTTTCTCAAAGCTTGCTCAGTTTCAGAGCGGTATGGTCTATTTCCAAACTCCGAAAGGGAGAGTCTGGGTGGTTGGGTGTATGGGTCTTGGACAGTTGAAGGCGGGAAGCGGGGGCGGAGTTTTGGCCCGTATGGAAAGGTTCGTGTCCTCTTGCCATGTCTGGACATTTGGCACGGTGTTCTGGGTGTTTGGCAGAGCGTTCTGGACAGTAGGTGCCTGCTCGGGTAATGGAGCCCCTGGCGGAGGAGGAACTTGATGTGAAGCAGATGCCGCATTCTGCTGTTGCAGTCTAGTGATTAGCTCGGCCTGCTGGGCCATGATCGCGGCCTGCTGTTTGGAGAACTCCGCTTGACGGGCGGCATCCTCCTGCATTTGTCTCATGCTCTCCTGCATTTGGCGCATCAGGGCTTCCATCCCTGAGGTATTTTGCTGATCCATTCGATTAACTAGTATGTCTATTTCTATAGCAACAATCGAGACCTCAGTCTTATTGCCCTCTGATGGAGTAACCCACTGTCCTGGCAACCTCTGTTCTGACACACTGCGCTTTCTCGGCCTTCTTCTGACAACGGGGGGTAGAGAATGGAACACTGGTTGTCCGTCAATTAGATCCTCAGATCGATTGAGTCGACGACCTCGTGTCCAAAGTGCTTGGGGAATATCTACCGGGTTGGAAGCAATTGTGCTAAAACTGCCCTAGTAAAAAGATAAATAAAGCAATAAGGAAATAAATAAATAGATAAACGGACAGCATAACAGCTTAAAGTAAATGTATGACACGCAGCCGGGCATAACAACACATAGTCGATAAGCTGAATACACACTGTCCTCAATCACTGATTATTATCCCTGAATCACTGCCCCCAAAACAGAATCTCTGATATCTGCAGATAACTGATTCTCAAATACTGACTGATGCCCGTAGGCCTGATGCCCAAACTCATACACTGATACATGCATTCCCTGTAGAAACGCACTCTAAAGCACATAACAGATAAGTGAGAGCCAAAACACCCCTATGTTGGGATAGGGTTTCCCTGTCCTATTTTGTCAGGAGCTAGGGTTTCACTACGCATGCAACGGTTTGAAACAACCTATAAACGGGTAAGCAACCTGTCCTAGTTTGGAATGGTCACTATGGATTCCGAATATGCACTATGTCGAATGGTCAAAAAGGGTGCCCCGGTAAAACCGAGGTTTGTGTTCCCATACTGGCAGAGCCCACAACCGGTCAGTCTTATGGTCATGCCTTGACAAGACAAGCCTCCGGCAAACCATTCAGGAATAGAAGATGGAAAACACGGTGTCCTAGGCGCACCAATGCACATGCAATGCAAAGAAACATATAAGTGTAGTCAAAAACAGATATCATGAGTTCGAGTCAAGTTCTCTAAATCCCCAGCGGAGTCGCCAGAAACTGTAGACGTCCCCGAACGCCCCAGGGAGGAAACGAGTCCCCTGTTCCGTTCGATATTGGGCTCACTACAGTTCAGGACTCTAAAATTGTCACAGTTCTAAATCTGAACCAAAGAGTCCAAATCCGGCAAATCGTTTTGAGAAAATAGATTTTTTTGCAAGAAGTGCCAAACATTTACTGCTTTGCCAGATACAGAGTCGCCACCTAAATATTTTATTTTGGGAAAATTTAGGAAACCCTGACTCGTTTGCCTAAGGCCACGTGTCCGTCATCATCAAAGTTGCCTCGGCTCGGTAACTTGGTTACGATTGGGGAAGGTTACTTCGTGAGCACCCCCGCTCGCCCGATCAAAGATCGGCCTCTACTAACCATGATATCTATTTTTGAAAACATTATGCATTCTTATTCCGGTTATTAGCCTAGATTACTATGTGATGCGCACAGCATACAAGTATAGACTGGATCGCCTGAATTGGAACAAAACATTTAATGTTTGTTTATTTGAAAATGGTTTGATAGTGCTACTCGCAAGTAGGCTAAGACGTGGATTTGCCACCCTCAGGTGGGCTTAGAAAACATGATTTTGCCACTATCTAGTGGGCTTAAAACACACATTTGATGAATTGTTCCAATCCAAATAACCCAACCTTCACTCACAAGCATTCAGGCAGTTATATCACATAAGCATATAGCCTCATGGTAAGCATGCTGTTCATGGCAGTCACTCACACGAATGCAAGGATGCTAAAGCATAAAACTTACCAAGTACTCCAAGCCAAAACAGAAGCTAGGTTAGAAATCCATGCATGATCCTAACTATACAGAAATGCCTAATGCAACACATGCAAAATGCAACTACAGCAGGCTCGGCTATTCTAAACATGGCATATGAGATGCAACAGCTAACAAGTATTCAACTTTGAAATTGAAAATACAATACAGTTAGTATGATGCGCCGAGCCCGGTGCATGCAAAACAGATGAATGAATGCAAACATACTATCATACTGTATGCTAATTGAAATATGCCCTAATCTAACCATCATAAGCTGGTAAATAAAAGGGAGAAAGACGTGGGGTTGGAAGACATACATCACACACACGCACACTTATTACAGTTGTGCCCTCGCTCGGAGGGTCCAAATAAAATAATATACAATCCCAAATGAATAAATAATACAGTCCCGAATAAATACAAAAATCCTAATTAATTTACAAATTAATCTAAGAAAGCTATAAACTGGCATGCAAGCCAGGGACTGCCTCGACTCTGATGAATGATGTATGTTTGGGCTGCCTTGCGCGGAAATCCACTGGGATGCCCCAATTAGCCTCTGTTTTGCAATTATTCTTGAAAAGCGCGCCAAGCTCCGGAAGACTGCTGATTCTTGATTTGCTGCAACAGAGAGCAGGAGAGGGGCATAGCAATGTATTTTCACAGATGTATGCATGCCTCGATCCTTGTGCCACCAATCACGCATCTCGATGCATGATGGTCGAGGAGTCGAATTGCACAACTCAATATGAAATGAATGCACATATGGGCACAACAAGACCTAAACTCCATCATGGATTATTCGGAGTGTCGGTGACTGGAAATTGAGACACGTTCCGTCACTCGAAGTACGAAACGTCTCTCGTTTCCCGTGCTCGGGCTAACTCCTATCCCGAGCACAATGCAATGTGCATGATATGCATGAATGCAACTAATATACAACCTAACATACACAATGCTATGAAATGGCATACACGATGCACGAGATAACATGGCATACACAATGCGCTAACATACAACCTAGCATACGCAATGCTATGAAATGAAATGGCATACACAATGCGTAAATTGACTTACACTAACACAAGTGGACCTCAGCCACACTCACATAAGAGGCCATTAGATGAAAATGAGACAACTCGAGATACGTGCACACGTGCAAGCAAACTGAGGACCGACCCTAAGGCACCAAATGCCACTCTAACAAGACATGGCAAGGCATGAAATATGATATGCAAACATGCAAATTTCAGCACTAAAATATGACCCGAAACGGCCCCGAATCATGAAAACTTGGCACCCGATGCAAGGAATGGTCCCGAAATGCAAGATTAAGCACATGAAATGACTTGTAGCTACATCAAGCATGCATTATTTGATCATGACATGTGAAGAAAGATTCAAGGAAGCCCCAAAAAAAGCATGTTTACAGTTTTAAGCAAGGCCAAACAGCAAACACAAATGGGGCTAAGCTAGTATGCAAAAATGGCCCTAAATGTGAGATAAAGAAGCAAGTCACAGCTTTTGGCCCCAAACAGGAGAGGGTCCTTCAACAATGTTGAAGATGGACCCAAAACATGGCATTTTACAGTTTATGACCAAGCCAAAAACAGTACACAAGTATGCTCAAAATACAATGCAAAACAAGGCCAAAAAGAGAGCTATAACACAAAGTACAAAAAGGATGCTTCAAACAGTAAAAGACCCTTAATGAAACATTAAGAGGGGATCAAAACAAGGCTTTTTTCAGTTCAGACAAGAGTCCAAAAATAGAAGCACAAGAGGCTAATAAATCATGCAAAAATGGAGCCAAAAAAAGGGATATAAAGGAAAGTGGAAGATAGAAGCCTCAAACAGTGATGATCCCTTCAACAACATTAAAGAAGGGCTCAAAATAAGCCACTTTACAGTTTATTACATGCCTCAAAACAATTTATACATAGGCCAAAAATACTACACAAGAAAATGGCATACAAGGGAGGCAATGAAGCAAGTGCAACAAGGAGGCCTCAAACAGTGAGAGGTCCTTAAATAAACATGAAAAATAGCTCAAAATAAGCCTAGTTCCAGTTAGGGTCGGAGCCCAAAACAGCAAGCAAGTGTGGCTTAGAAAGCATGCAAAAGAAGGCTAGAAAAGGGAAGAGAGTGACTCACCCTTGTAGACCAATACTCCAACAACCTTTGAGCCAAGTTTGGGAGTCCTTCACCTCTGGAAATCAGCTTCAACCTTCTGAAATGGAAGATGGGGATGTGGTGCTATGAGGTGTAGTGTAAAATGGTGTAAGGTTTGAAGGATTTTGGTGCTTGGAGTAGAGAGGGAGAGAGATGTAATGCAAGACCCTAAAGCAATTTTTTGTAACCCCAATAACAGAGCGGGAGCTCCTGTTATATAGGCAAAAAAGGGGGGAAAATGAGGGGAAAAAATGGAGGGAAAACAAACCAAGTTTCCCTCCAAAAATGCACCCCCCGGATACATAATCTGTGGGGAAAAGAGATGCATATTTGGAATGTGCCTTCAGCAAGGAGCATGGACGGCCGGTTATTGAGGTTGCAGGTGGCCGGCCGGCTTTCCCCATGGCCGTCTGGCCAAGGGTCAAAAGGGTCAAGTATGATTAGTGGCCGGCCACTACAGAAAGAGGGCCTCCCATGTGTGCACAACACAACCCTGTGGTCAAAAACTGGAGAAAGTGAACCAGGAGAGAGAACGACCCACTTTTCAAAGGGGTTCAAAAGGTTCAAAAGCAATTACTAGCCGGCCACCAAATATTGGTGGCCTCCCAGATGTGTACATCACAAATATAGGGTTTAGGGTGCAAGAAAATGGCCCAAGGGTGGTCAACATTGGCTTTGAAGTGGGAGAAATCGGGCGACGGAGGGCGATGAAGGGATAAAGTTGGCTGACAGAACAATTACTGGCCTCCCATCCTTCTATGACTTTCCTAGCAATGAAACAGAGGTCCCTGCCAAAAATGAACCAAAACCGACGCAAAATGAAGGTTCGGGGGCCGAAACGTGCAGTCTGGGGCCCCGAAAACTGACTGTTAGGCACCGGGAGTGGTGTTCGACCACGAAGTTGGTCTCTCGGACCACAGTGTCCCTCAAAATGGTGCAAATAAGATGTATGCCAAAAACCGGAGCAAACGGAGATGGTTAAGCGGTCCCGAACCGAGGCATACGGCCAACGACTCTGAAAAACCAGAAACCGGGCTCCAAACGAGCAAAATGGCCTACGACCATGAAACGTAGCCTACGACCACTGAGAGATGATCTACGAGACCTCTCCCTCCCTTCGGGAAGAGAAAATAGAGAAAACAAAGCCTGGTTCGCAAACCGAGGCGAAGCATAAAAGAGTCCGGAAGTCCGGAGGCAAGACTCGCAGCCGAGACTCTGAAACTTCTGAACGAGCACAATATGCAATATCACCGAGTGCTCAACTGGTGACGCCTGAGTCTCAAGGTCGGTCAAAAATGGGGTGTCTACAATATGTATGTTCAATACGATTGCAAATGTCGAACACTCACCATATTTACCGACCACCACGCATGGTAGGGTAAGTGAACCCCTCTTACTTTTTGAAAACCTCCACATTTACCAGCCACCAAGCATGGAAGGGCAATTGGACACCCATTTCATTTCAAAAACACTGCCAAATTTTCCAGCCACTAAGCATGGAGGGGCAATTGGACACCATCAATCGTTTCAACCATACCCTCCATATTCACCTGCATTTCGCTTGGAAGGGTGATTGGGAACCTTTACCACAATACCAATAACTCTGAGCACAAAAGAGTAATTAGACATCTCAACATAAACAACACATTTCTAAAACCAAACACACACTTTTAAAATTGCTCAACACTTAATCCAAAAATCATGTGGATGCAATGCAATATGTGAGTTTCCAAATATTCCAATTTAACCAAAAAATATTTTTGTTATACAAGAAATCAACAAGTGAGAACTAGTGAAATATTTTCTATATCCATGAATTCAAGTCTTTCTCATTACCAGCTACAATCCCATGCAAGACATTATATTACATCCTTCCAACATTCCAAAGTCTCCATACGATTCACTTCCATGAATCCTTCATAATATTATCATAATTCATAATTCATAATTCTCCCACACACACACACATATATATTCATGGAATATCAAATGAAATTTCAACACAAGGCACTATTTAGCTCAAACCCTCTTTTAATTTAAAAATACAAAATCTAGGGTTTCAAAAAAATTGGGAGCTTTTCTCATTTCACCATCAAATCCACAAATCATCAAATACTTCTGATCAATATCTCCAAGCATTCAAAATATTTCAAAAACTTAAGTGAAAACCCCATTTTTGAATATAAACATCTTTCAATCAAGATTTCAAACTGAAAACAACCCACAATTTCCAAAATACAACATAATCAAACAAAATCATAAATGATTAGAGTTAAAAGAACTCCCTACCTCAAGGGTGACAACTATCTACCAAGACACCAACAAAAGCCTCGACGAAACCACTATCCAATCGATCAAAAGAACGATCTTCATTTCTCCTTCACTAATCTTGCATGATCAATGGTGGATCCTTGGTGTAATGGGGTGAAATGAGGTTAGGGTTTTCAGACATGAACAAGTGAAGCAGAGAAAAGTGAGAGAAAAAGAACAAAAAAATGGATTTTATATTGGCTAATCTGGAATAGACTGCTCGAGCGAATACTAAATCCCTCGAGCGTCAAAGATATAAGGCCGATTGAGCGATCAAACCTTGCTCGAGTGCAGAACGCGAACTTCTAGAAGTTCAGACTACCAAAGAATAGGTCGTTCGAGCGACCACTCTACCGCTCGAGCAAACACAACCAACTCTTAGAATCTCTAGCTTGCAAACAATGTATTGGATGCTTTGCAAGATCGCTCGAGCGAGCACTTATTTGCTCGAGCGAAAAAGAAAATTTTCAAACTGTTATAGAAATTTAAAAACATTGAAATGTAATTACTTTTAACTTTAATAAAGCATATGTACTATTGTCAAATTTTAATTCAAATTCAAATGGTTGGAAGACAATATCCACCTGCAGCTCATGTGCTCCCATTTACTAGTATATATATAATATATGTAGTATTTGTTTTCTTTTTTCATTCTTATGTGACACATTCTAAATGCTTATTTTTTTAAAAGTCATATCAACATCTCTTTTCTAGTTACAGATAAAATTCTACACAAATTTAATTTCAATAATAACCAATTTTATATAGACTTTATTTGAGAAATATTTATTTTTCATTTATTTTTTTATCGTGTGTTCAGTTTTGTCATTGTTAGATTTCTTTTATATACTTGATATTTTAATTTAATTATGATGATATTTGAAAGCAAAATTATCTCGAGATACAAATAAATAAGATAAAATGTGCTTAATTATGTGCATTGCACTAATTAAATTAATTTTCTTTTATATTTTTTGCAGTTTGCCTATCTAATTGATGTATATTAAATTTTTTATTTAAGATGAAATTATTTATTACAAAATATTTATATTTAATTTAAATTTTATATACCTATATACAATATGTATGAATAATTCAAAAAGAATATTAAAGAAAAAATTAATATTCTACGTAATTAATTTGTATATTTTCTTCTTAATCCAATCACAACATATTTATATTTAATCTTTTAAATAAATTTTGTGTAGTTCTCTTTCTACATATTTTTATTTTCTAAATAAATATAAAAATAAAAATAAAAAAATTAGAATCACTTTTAGTTTTATATTACAATTTTTTTTTTCTAATTTAACTATTATTTTTAATATCAAAATAAGTATTCATTTTACTATATTATAATTTAATGTATATCATATAAAATCGTTATATGATAGTTATACACTACAACAAAAAAAGCCATTGGTGACAGACTGATTTTGTCTCCAAACATCAAAATTTCGTCAATAAAGTGATCTGTGACGAAAAAAATTTGTCACCACGTTCGTGGCCTATACGTCGTCACAAAAAGTACCTGGTGACGAAAAATAGTTTCGTCGCCTATTTTTCATTTTTGGTCACGAAATGTTTCGTCTCCAATGTTGAATTTTTTGTCCTCTAAAACACCAATTTCGTCACCAAAACTAAATAATATTTTATTTTAATTGTTTTTTGCGACGAAATATTTCGTCACCAAATATATTTTAGTGACGAAAGTTTTCCTCACCAATGATATGGATTAATGTGACAAAAAAATTCGTCACTAAAATGAGCGAAAAAGAAAATTATTCAATGACAAAAAACATTTTGTCACCAAATATTTCAATTTAGCGACGAAATATTCAGCAAATGTAACGAAATTATTTGTTTCGTACTATATCATTAGTGACAAAATTATTCGTCATGTTTTTTTGAGAACTAATAGCGACATTTTTTATTTTGTCACTAATAAAAATTAAAAATTTTGAAAATGAGGATACTATTTTCTTCCAAATTTTTTTGTTTTCAGTAACAATTCCCTGCGCATTTTAATAACCTGTTCAATAAAATATCTATTACAAATCAGTACAAAAATCTATTCATTTTCATAAACATCACAATCGAATTGTAGCACTATCCACAAAAATACAATATGAACTGTATGCGGATAATAAACATGTCTCCTAATATCCCCTTCATATCGATTCCCATTAGCCCAAATCAAAACCCCCTTACCCAGATTCAAACTTATAGTATTGAGTATATATAAACTTAATATGATAATCTGCTCCTTTTAAATTGATTTCTAATTACTCTTCTATATTGATAATCTACTCCTAATAGATTTCTAATTTCTTTAAAAACTATATTAAACTTAATATATAAAAAAGGAGAGGAGAAGCTAACAGATCAGCGGCGGTGAGGAGAGGGTGACGGCGGTGAGCAGAGTGAGCCGATCGACGATGAATCTGTGTCTGAATCGATGAGGAGAGTGAGCAGCGGCGTGTGTGTGTGTGTATGTGTGTGTGAAATAGGTTTGAACTGAGAAACTATTGTGTGTGTTTGAGGCGCCAAAACTTTTTATTTCCCTCCTAAAATATTTAGTGACTAAATTATTTATTGGTGACAAAATTATTTCTTCACCAAAGATAGAAATATTGGCCACAAAAATCGTTTTGTCACTAAATGATATTAAAATATTAAAAATTATTGGTGACAAAAATATATTCGTCATTAATAATTTTATAATTGGTGACCAATTTTTTCGTCACTAAAAGTCTCAAAATTTTGGCACCCTCCGAAAATATTAGCGGGAAGATATTTGGTGACAAAAAAAATATAAATAATGACGAAAAATAATTTCGTCACCTATTTTTTTTATTATGATTTATATTGATGACGAAATTTTATTTTTGTCTCCAAAAATGGTACATTTGGAGGCGAAATATGATTTTCATCATTAAAAGATACGTATTTCGTGACAAAAATTTTTTTCGTCATTAGTTTTCGTCTCTAAAGACTATTTTTGTTGTAGTGATACTTTTAAAACACAATAGAAATAGAACTATCAAAACAAAAAAATAATTTAACTAAATGTATTAAATATAAGTTTTCAAATAACAAATTTATAGAATGATAAGGCTAAAATGATTAAAATAAATAATTTAAATATAATTTATTTTAAATTCAAATTAATATTATTATTTTGTAACACATATCGTAATATAACACACTATGAGTTATAACCAAGTCATAATTTGTATATTATAGAAATTTTTTGTTTTTTTTTTGTTTTTTTTTAAATATTTTGATGATTTTTAGTAAATTTTATTAATACAAATGAGGATTTGATTTCGTGTCTTTTTCACCCAAAAAACAAGGATTTGATTTCAGGTAGAGAATATATATTTTTTTTCATAATTTTGAAATAAATTGTTTTTATAATTTTTTTTTACATATCACACGCAGTAACAAAAAATTTTATCACCCATTAACAAATATGTTTGTATTTTGCTTTCAATTGTTAAAATTTTCTACCGATAATGTATTAAGACGCAAAATCAACTTTTTATTTTAAAAATAAATTCCGGTGAATCGCATGAGTCAGCTACTAGTGAACAATTAAAGTCATGAATATTCCAATCATATTTTAATTATTTTTTTAAAGAGTAATTTGAATTATAATTTCTCCTTAACAAAAGCGATAAAGAAATAAGGGAGAATTTAAAAAAAGTGAAGTAAAAAAATTATTTTTAAATGACGGAAGCACAATATTTATTTTCATAATCTCATACACATCATTTTAAAATTATTTTTCTACCCTCTACTTGTTTGACACTCTCGCAAGAAATAACAATGAGGTAGGTGAGAGTTTATTTTTTATTTTTTTAAATATTAACAAATGTTACGAGTTTAAAAAAAAAAAAATGTTACGTGATAGGGAACATTGACTTTAGTTAATGTTTAGTAATATGTTATATTAAAATTGTAATTTCGTTCACAGTACGAATTTAAAAGATACGTTAAAAATTTGGGGAGAACATTTATGGTTATATTTTGTTCTCTTTGTCATTATATTAATAATCTACAAAACCAAGATCGAAAATAGTAGTTCAAGAAGTAGGTTTAGTGGTTAATATGCATAAAATGTTTAAAATATCTTTTTTATTGAGTTTAATGATTAAAATTTTTATTTTTTCATCATTTTGCTTAACAAAATAGAAAAATAATTTAGATTAAAAACAAATCAAAGGGAGATTAACCAATAGGCTCATATTTTGAAGTTGTGATCAATATAGTCCCATATTTTTCTTATTTTTATTTTTTTATTGTGATCCATTTAATCTTTTCGGATGTGTAATCACTAATTTACCCGCCACATTGGAGTGTCACATTTAGGAAAAATACACTAACTAGTTTTTTAGTATCATATTATCCCCGCCACGTTAGAGTGTCACATTTGAGAAAAATGCAGTAAGGAGTTTTTAATTTTTTCTTAGAGTGTTACATTATACCTGCTACGTTGGAGTGTCACATTATATCGGCCACGACATCACATTTGGAAAAATTACACTAAGGAGCTTTTAGTTTTTTTTGGAGTATCACATTATAGTTTTTAGTGTTTTTGGAGTACCATATTATATCTGTCACGTTGGAGTGTCACATGTTACATTTGAAAAAATTGCATTAAGGAACTTTTTGTTTTTTTAGAGGGTCACACCATACTTGTCACATTGTTACATTTGAGAAAAATATATTAAGGAGTTTTTAGTTGTCACATCATATCCATTACGTCGTCACATTTGAGAAAAGTAGACTAAGGAATTTTTATTTTTTTGGAGTGTGTCACATCATACTCGCCATGTTGGAATGACTGTGTGTTTTCTAAGGCTCAGCCCAATTTTTCTGGTCTACTGGATCTCATCAAATTTAGATCTGCCCTCTGGCTCAAAGCATCAATCAAGGATTTCCCCTTCTCAGTGGATGATATAGTCTTCAAGTGGAAGCAGATCAGGGGCTCAGATTGATCTTCCTTGCTGCTATTTTACTCTGTTCTACCTGCTGGAAGGCAGTTCGGCTATCAGTCTGGCTCTGCTGTGTTGGTCTGCTCTTTGGTTGGTCTGCTCTTCGGCTCTGTTCTACCTTGGTGCTCTGTTCTGGCTATGTTTAGGTCTGATTCTATTGGTCAGTTGATAAGCAAAGGAGTTGAGTCAGATGGGTTTGGATGGAATCTGATCTGTTGGTCTCATCAGTTGCTGGATGTTATCTGATCTGTTGGTTTCTGGGTTGGTCTGCTCTTTGGTTGGTCTGATCTGTTGGTCTGCTCTCTGGTTTAGGCTCAAGTCTTCAGTTGCTTTGCTAGTTCTGCTGGATGTTGGTCTGCTATGTAAGGTCTAGTATGGTCTGATCCACTGAGTTTGTGCTGTGTTGTGGTTCAGTGGTGCAGTGGTGGTCTGGGTTTCTTGGCTGCTGATCCGTTTTGTTTTTTTTTCTTCTGTTTCTCTGTTGGTTTCTCACCAACTGGAGCTTGGAGCTTCATTTAGCTCCAAGCCCCTCTTTATTGATGTCTTATATCTTTTTGCATATTTTCATCAATAAAGATCTTCTTTGCCGTTCAAAAAAAAAAAAAATTACTCGCCATGTTGGAGTGTCGCATGTTACATTTGGAAAAAATAAAAATAAACTGAGGAGTTTTTATTAGTTTATTTTTTTGGAATGTCATATCATACCTAACACATTGTCACATTTGGAAAAAAGTACATTAAGGAGTTTTTAATTTTTGTGGAGTATTATATCATTCCCGCCACATTGGTGTGCCATATCAATACCTATTACATTGGAGTGTTACATCATAGAAGGGTATAGTCGTCCACCAAAACATTACCAAAATATAAACAAGACCACACGGAAAAAAACTATCCACTAATAAGACTTAACAGATCAATAGAAAAAAATTAAGACTAATTAGAGTGCTTATTTGTGAGATGAGATTTATTGGTTAACATCTTAATTTCAAATTTAAATTGATAAAATTAAAAACTCAAAATTAATTGACGATATTATTGGACATCATTAAGTTAACAAACATTTCAAAGTGTATTCCACAATGGCTAGTTCAAAAGCAAATACATTGCGTGTTTTATTTGGTATCTTAAAGAATACGGTAATGTTATGGTACATATCCTAAAGAATGTGTTTCATATGTAAGTTATAATATTTACGAGGTTAATTATCACAAATATTGTAACTCAATATTATAGGAGTCAAAATTAAAAATAAAAAAGAAAAAAAAAATGAGTTATAACCAGACATCACATAAAATATAATTAAAGAATTCTTGGATCATAACCAAAATAATATCACAACCATTACAACGTGTATAATCAAATCATAACTAATACTACAATAGGTGATAACTAAAGACCATCAAAGTCAGTCATATAGATAAAATTTCCCTAAAGAATAACCATCGCATTACATGTACCCTTACGTTAAATAGTAATGCTAGGTATCATGAAAAACCTTTTATGAAAATAATCATGAAAGTTTTGTAACTCTTAGATTACATTTAGAATAAAGCACCACACACTAATCAAAGTAATTCAAGGATCATAAATTTTTATGATTATTTTTATAAAATTTTTTTTATGATCCCTAACTTTTCCCTAGGTAAAATTATTGATGAGCTGTTTAAGCCTAAACTTGTTGAATAACAATGAACATAAAACAAAATTGTTTGTAAAATGACTTTCACATGGCATTAACTGTTTGAATTGTTTATAGATTTTTATTGTATCAGCTTGGGTGAAGACCCACAATCTCTTTCTTTGATTACTCTGTGAATGACTTTGTTAGGTGCATTGAACGTGATTGACAGTCAAGAATTCGGAAGAAAAGGAAAAAGAGCTAGGGGGTCGTCTAGGTCTGGCTCCGGATTTCTTTTCTTTTGTGTTGTTTGTCGTTTTTGCCTTATCTTGTTGGTTGGTTGCGTTTGTGTTCCGTTTGGGCGTTTTTAGAAGTTGTTTAAACTATAAGGCCACTGAATTTATTATTTAAAGCTCATATACAAAAATTTCAAACAATTTTTATTGTTGAAGGTCTCATATTTTAGGAGAATAATAAAATAAGACCTAAATTAAATGTTTAGTCTATTGTTGAGTGTCACTTGTTGGGTTTTGATTCTGCATATGATTAACTTTAAAGCATTTTCTAACATAGTTGAGATATGTTTTAAACAATAATGTTCTTTATTTTTTCTCATTTGTGTAATTTGGATCTATTTCTTGTACTTTTGATTTTCATCATTAACAGAGTTAGGCTGGAAATCATTTGAAATGTTTAGCCTAGCGTTGGAACCTAACATTATCTACCATTGGAAAAAATATTGAGTGCATTGGTGTGACCGCTCAATAAAAAACTACAAACGAGATTAAATGAACCATTCTTGCCTATCACAAATTCAAAAATATACTGATTCCTACGCAAAATAAGATTGTTTGTTGGATAGTAATACATCACGTGAATTATCGTCCAACATTTAATCCAAATGATACAAAAGTCGCTATCATATTTTATGACATTTAGATAGTGTTGAATGATAGATGGATGAAAAATCCGAATCCCATGCAAATTACACTACAACAATTTACACATTTTGCGACCACTTTTGCCGACCAAAAAAATGTTGGTCGCAAAAAATGACATTTGGCGACCAAATATTAATTAGTCGCGAATGATCATTAATTTTGGCGACCAAATATTATTGGTCGCAGAAGGTTATATTTTGGCGACCAAAAAATGAGTTGGTCGCAGAAAGTGGTATGCTTTTGCCGACCAACTATAAATTTGGTCGCGAAAGGTCACATATTTTTTGGCGACCAAAATTTTGGTCGCCAAAAACTTATTTTCAGCAACCAAAAAAAATTAGTCGCCAAATTAGCACTTTTAGCGACTAATATTTTAGTCGCCGTTGATTGAGATTTGGCAACTAAAAAAAAATTGTCGGCGAAGGGTACCTTTTGTGCGACTAATTTGATATTTTGATTGCCAAAAATTTGGGAGGAAAATTTGAAACGTGCAGCGGGAATTGAAATTTTTTATCTTGAACAATCTGTTAGCGCACACATTTTCATTTTCTCCTCTCTCATCTGTTTCTCTCAAACAAACAAGCAAATATATCAAAATATGCCCACAATGTATCCCTGTTTCTCTCACTCTCTCCATCTGTTTTTGTTTCTCTCTATTATTCACACAAGCACAAACCCTAGACCACCATTCAAAACCACCACCACCAAAAATGTCTCACGCCATGGTGGCGTCGCCCTATTTCCCCACCGTGAGGTCGGCGGAGAACTGACCAAGGCAGAGGTCGGCGAACTGAGGTCGCGGCGAACTGACCGAACCAGGTAGCAATGCGTGGAGCCGCCTACACTCTACCATTGCTAATCCTCTCGATTTCAGACCTCTTGCATCAGGTAAACACGCTCTCTCTCTCTCTCATTAACATACTGTCTCCCATGACTTGGGACCATTCCTTGGATGCCACAGTAAATTCAAAACCAGATATTCGTTCACATTCACAAAATACCATTTAAGAAAAACATAACGTATTAAATAGCATTTCAAATATATTTCATATAAACATATCTTTACTGTAATGTTACTCACAGTGCTTCCAGAACCGGTTGCTCGGTCTTCGAATCTTGATATGCAAACACAACATTTTAAAGCACATTCGATTCATACAGTCGATTCTTAAACCTATTCGGTGTATTTGTTACTTGTTTGTGCGGTTGTCCCTCTTCTTTCTTTAATTGCTCTTGTATTCATATAATGCAAATGCAATAAAAAACATGTGGAAAGTATGCAAACAAAGGCTTGGAAGTCAGAGAAAATAATAAGAAAACAAAACTGAGCCGGCCCTGTTGACCACACGTGCAGTGGCCTGGGCCGCTCGTACGAGCAAATGCCATTGAGGCCCAACTACACTTGCAGTGGCCCGGTCGCACTTGCAATAAGGCCTGGCCGCTCATGCGATGGCCCAGTTGCACTAGCGGTAAGAAAGCATAATGTAAAGTTGGAAAAAAAAAAGACTTAGCCGCTCAATAAAAGATATTAGCGGTAAGAAAGCATAATGTAAAGCTGGTGACACACATTTGGGGGGTGAGGACTTTGATAATAGAATGGTGAAACACTTTGTTTAGTAGTTCAAGAGGAAGCACATGAAAGATATTAGTGGGAACCCAAGAGCAATGAGGAGGTTGAGGACCGCTTATGAGAAAGCTAAGAGGATTCTTTTGTCAACTACACGAACTATAATCAAGATTGATTCTTTATATGAGGGTATTGATTTTTACACAACAATTACTCGAGCTAGGTTTGAGGAGATGAACATGGATTTATTCAGGAAGTGTGTGGAGCCCGTGGAAAAGTGTTTGGGGGATGCGAAGATGAACAAGAGCAATGTCCACGACATTGTTCTTGTTGGTGGCTCTACTAGGATCCCAAAGGTTCAACAATTGTTGCAGGACTCATTCAATGGGAAGGAGCTCTGCAAAAGCATTAACCCAGATGAGGCAATTGCTTATGGTGCTGCGGTTCAAGCTGCAATTTTGAGTGGTGAGGGCAAATAGAAGGTGCAGGACTTCTTGTTGCTCGATGAAGTCAAGTTACACATAACTTCTTGGCTTATGTTATCACATAGTCACGTACTTTTATCTTCATGCTGAAACAGTAATCATTCTCATTAAAATCAAACTTGCATGTT
>NW_021028926.1:207146-220116 GCF_004153795.1 Camellia sinensis
TGATTACTGCAACCCTGCATTTTTATTAGATTTTCTATGTTTTATACCCTAGAGATGAGTCAAATGAGGGCAAGACTCTAAGGTTGAAGCAACAGTATACACTTTGCTCTGCTTCTCTCCAAGATATTATTGCACGATTTGAGACGAGATCTGGTGAACCAGTGAACTGGGATGCCTTTCCCGACAAGGTTGCAGTACAAATGAATGATACTCACCCAACACTCTGCACCCCGGAGCTGAAATCTCATATTGATGGACGTGAAAGGTTTGAGCTGGAAGGAAGCTTGGGAGATAACTAAAAGGTACCTTCTTCATGGCTGTAGAACCTCTTGGCAACGGCGGCAGCGTGAAGAAAATTTATAGTTTTTATTTTAAACATACAACTAGCCAGTATTTATTGGGGGGGGGGATGTGGTTGTTGTATCACATGAAATAAATGTGTGAAGTTTCTACAGGATGTGGATTCAAATCATACGACTAATACAAATTTGTTGTTTCAACATATAGTATACTGTGCTGCATAATATGCGTACTAGCTTGCTCACAGCTCTGTTTTGGAGACGATGTTATTGCGAAGAAATACATGTCAAATATGTCAAGAGATGAAGGGGAAATTTTATAATTTACAGAAGAAATTTGAGAGAACAAATTTTAGTTTATTTTATTTTTGAAAAGGCAAAATGGATTTTGTTAAAATGCAAAAGTAAGTGTTACCATTTAAGGAATTTGAGAATATATGAGAGTACTAACCAATCTTTGAGGCATCATTGTTGTCTTTGTGAAGATTTTTTCACCCAAAAATTTTGGACAAGTGAAAGGATTAGTGAGAGTATGACATATCAAGCCAAATGCTTATCATGTGAAATATAGAGTTTAAAACATTTCCTATCTTGCATTCAAGTTAGTATAGAAATTTATTAACTAATGAAGAGGTTGGACCCATTAGGTTAAATTGCTTTTAATTTTTAAGTTAAATTGTTCTTGGACAAACATTGAAAATATGTGAACTTTTAGGATTTGTTCACATGTTTTTTTTTTCTCCAATCAACATAAGTTGTTTCACTTTAAGTTACACGGACTCAGGTATAAATGTCAGATAGGGCTGTTCATGGGTCGAGTTAGCTTGGGTTTACTGTCAAACCGTCACTAGACCTGACTAGATCAGGTACGGAAAAAAAGCACCCAATTCCGACTGAGCACTTGTCAAAACTGCAAAGCATCGAATCTATCTTCAACGGTTGATTTTCGGTTCGGGCGAGCAATATCTGACATTTGTTTTAATCTTAGAAAAAGGTTGAGGATTGAGAAAAGGGGGCTTCAGGAGGGGACGTAAATTGTAGAGGGGAGGAAGTAGAAAGGGTTTCATGAGGGTAGATGGAGGAATGAGATCAGAGAGTGAGAGAGGAAGTGAGCTAGATGTTGTCGTCCCTCTGAGAGGAAGTGAGCTGGAAGTAATAGTGCTTGTTTTCATTCCTTTTCTGCAGGGGCTTGGCCTGTTTTAATAGATGACTTTGTTGAGCACATGTATAGGTTTGATCTCTATCCATTGATCTTTTTCTTATAGAATTTGTAGTGTGTTCCTTTTATTGTTATTTAATGAAATATTGCTTTTGTTGTTGTCATTGTTGCTTTTATTGTTATTGTTCTCATTATTACTACTTCTCTGCTAGCTCTGAGAAAGGATGGAATCATTCGTTGATATTATGTGTTTGATTTGAAGATGTGATCAAAAGTGCATTTTCATAATTTTATATATTCCAAAGCAAAAAAGAAAAATAAATTTGACTGTTGGTTTCATTCAAAAGGAAAAAAAAAGGAACAAACAAAAAGAGATAGAGAGAACCAGAGAGATAGATAGAGATTCTCTTCATTCAGATACTCTTGGCTCTTGATGCGTGATGGCTGTAGTACCCAATCTACCTCCTTAAACGTTGAATACAGGAAACCATAAATTTTGTCCCATAGAAACTGACCTTAATAGCAGCAGCAGGAGAAATAAAATATATAAGGTAGAGTTCTTCCCTATCGTTTTTACTTGTTCATGGAGCTCTTTATGCTCCAATTGTAAGACTTATTCTCATGTCTTTTGAACCTTAAAATTCAACTTTGAAAGACGGGTCATTGAGGTTGGATTTACTCTTTAAAACATTAGTTTCATCCATTTGTTTCAATAACCCATGCTTTGCTATGTCATAAGCATGAGACACCATACTACATAAATTGTTTGTAGAGAGTGCTAAGTTGAAGTTGCTGCAAAGCGATAAATATTAAGTTGAAAATATGATATATGGGTTAGTAATGTATTTTCACTAAGTTGAAGTTTTTATCTTGTAGATTGGTCGATTGGTTATCTCGAATTAGTTTGGTTAATTGAAAATTGGGTTTAAGAGATAGCCTCAGTTTTTATCTTTTACATTGTTCGATTGATTAGGTTAATTAAAAATAGGGTTTAAGATGGTTTTTTTTAATCTCGTTTGAAATAATGTTGCTCTGTTTTTATCATGGATTTTTAGGCTTCTTCATGAAACTGATCTTCATCCTTACTAACTGCTGAGGAATTTTTAGGCTTCTTCATGGGTTTGTACTTCTTGCTGAGGAATGAGGACCATTTTGATGATCTCAAGAGGGCTACAAGGTCTGAGTTTAAGTGGGAGAAACCAGAAGGTTGCCCTGATAATATCCCTCTCTATGAACTTGCCAGAGGTGGTTATAGGCAACTTGCTAAAAAGCTTTCTTGCCATCAGGTATGCCGATTCTTACGAGTTTTTAGCTTCTTGAGCTTCTTTAGACTGATTTATGTTGTGCGGAAAATGGGTCTGCTTATAGCAAAGATGTACATGTGTTTCTACGGGTCAAATAATGCAGTCTCCAAATCTTAACAAGGTTATGAAATCGGTTGTACCTCGAATAATGTGTTTTGTGTGATAGTAATACCAATCAAATTCATGTTTGCAGGTAGCACTGGTTTTTTATGTGCATGTCATCTACGTGGTAGCAACTTTGACTTCCCATTAAAATTTACATTATGGTCAGTGAGTCTACATATTTGTTTTGGTTATTGTGTTTCCTTCTCTTTTCCTACATTTGTTCATAATATCAAGTTAGTGATGATGGTACACATAATTTGTATGGAACACTGACAATGTATTTGATTTTATACACATAAAATTGCTTCTTATGAGAATAGAAAGTAATCATATGTTTTAAACTCTTGGGTTATTGGTTGTCACTTCAGTTGAAAGACCTTGTTCTTATTGTTCATCCCATCTCTAATTCATATTCATTTTGAATAAGTGGTCAGTTTTGTGTGCTTAGTAGTTGATTGTCTCTTGCAGAGATGAAATATCTGGATGCAGTGAAAGGGCCTATGATTCACTTTCAATTAATGATGCCCGAAAAATATTGATGTTCTCTTCTGACCAAGAACTTTTTGAGTATGTCAAGGAGGTAAACTTCCTGCTGCTTAACTCATTTTCATTCTTCTTGTTAATCAATAGAATGCATTACTGGCTAGATATGCTTTGATGGTCTACAGTTTAAGGGCAGTACTAAGCATCTAATTGAAAGTCATTCTTGGTTTGCTCATTTCCTTTATATTGTTGTTCTTTCTGCTTGTGGTTGGCATAATGTAGCAACAATGTTCTTATTTTGCAGTTCCATGCCATCTGCATTGATCCGTGGCTGCGCCAGCAGGGAACTTGTCCTTTCTGTAAATTTAAAGTCGGATCAGGATTGCACAACAATGGACAAGGCGATGCTTCCTATATGGTTTAACAGACTTACAGAGACATTTGTAGCTGCTTATAAAATCACATATACAGCCATATACCCTTGAAATGATTCAGAAACAAGGGAATTCTTTAGACTATAGTCAACTCTGGATAATGTATGTATCAATTGGTTGGATCTAGTATGTGCCGTCTATAAAGTAGCTAGCTTAATGGGTGAATCACTGTTCATTAAAACCATTCAAATGCTACTGATATGATACATCATGAATTTTATTTAAAATTAACAATCAAATAAAACTTAGAGAAGTACTTGTTGATTACCATTTCTACAAGATAATATAAGGTCTCACCAGGTTTCCTTGGTCAGATATTGTAATGTTGACTGTCATAGTAAAGGTTGTAATTTCAGTATAAGAATTGATAAGTTGCAGTTTTATTATGCCAGCTAGTTGTCTCAATATGATGTACATGTTTATAAGATTTAGTTTGTATATTGTTGAAGTGTTTTAATTTTTTCCTCTCCAGGAATATGCTGAACTTCTGCATGAATTTATGACTGCAGTCAAGCAGAACTATGGGGAGAAAGTCCTCATTCAGGCTAGTCACCTTCCCCTAAATTACAGGCTTATGTTTTTATATAGTCATTGGATAGTTTTCAAATTCTATACCTTGACCTATATTATGCAGTTTGAAGACTTCGCAAACCATAATGCTTTTGATCTGCTTGCAAAGTATGGCAATACACATCTTGTTTTCAATGATGACATACAGGTAAATGATTGGGGCTCAGTAGTATGTACATTTATTTTTTGTTTTCATTTTTCTATTTGAGTGAGCTGCTATGTGCATTTGCGTGGGTTTGGGTGTAAAGTATTTTTAATATTTGTGTTATTTATTTTGTTCCAGGGGACAGCATCCGTGGTCCTTGCAGGGCTTATGGCAGCATTAAAGTTAGTTGGGGGAACCTTAGCCGAGCACATATTTCTGTTCCTTGGAGCAGGAGAGGTGTGCTCTTACTAGTCTTCCCTGAAGATTCCATTTAATAAAATTTGAATTGCTATACTAATTGAATAGGATGTTCGGCGTATATTCCCCATTTTTGTAATTTATTCACTCCCTCACTGGCCAACTGGTCATATTTTTTTTTCTCACTTCTGTCACTTGGTTGATGTAGGCTGGCACTGGCATTGCAGAACTCATAGCTCTGGAGATGTCAAAACAGGTGAGAACTTACAATGTTATTTTCATTTCCTACATATCTTATCTTTCAGTTTCTTGCAAAGTTGCAATCAGATTACAAAATTAACAAAACATGGTGAAAGTTTATACCTTAATTTTTTATGCAGACTAAGGCCCCATTAGAAGAAAGCCGCAAGAAGATATGGCTTGTTGACTCAAAGATAATTAAGGATACAACCTAAGAAGCATGGACATGGACACGTCAACATAGAAATTTTTAAATATTGAATAGTTGTATTGTGTCGAATGTTAATGATTCAGTTAATTTGAATGATGCTTTAAAATTATAGATTTATTATGTATTGAATGAATTATTAGGAATTACAGGTGTATTGTTTTCCTGCTTTGGCGACCAATTTATTTGTCGCGACAAATAAATAATTTTTTTTCGCAAAAAATGACAATTGCCAACCAAGAGTTTTGGTCGCAAAAAATACATCTATTGCCGACCAAAACAGCTCTTGGTCGTGGAAACTCACTTTTGCCGACCAAAAGTTTTGGTCGCGAAAAGTAACAAATGGTGACCAAATTTTTTGGTCGCGGAATGTCACAATTGGCGACCAAACTTTTTGGTCGTTGAATGTGATAATTGGCGACCAAACTTTTTGGTCGCGAAATGTGTCAATTGGCGACTAAGATATTTGGTCGGGAAAATATCACTTTTCGCGACCAAAGTGTTTTAGCGACAAAATGAATTAGTCGCGATAATTAAATATTTAGCGACCAAAAATTTAGTCGGCAAATTCAACTTTTGCCGACCAACCAAAATTTTAGTCGCGAATTACTTTTGCTGACCCTCAATTGGCGACCAAAGTAGCGACCAAAAAAATTGGTCGCGGATAACTTTTGCCGACCAAAAATGAGCTTTTAGCGACCAATTTTTTGGTCGGCAAAAGTGTTAATTCTTGTAGTGTTACTGCATATACCCCATCTTAATAAATAAATAAAAATAACAAACGTTCTAGAGTTTCACCAAACAGAGCCAAAGTTTGTGTCATAAAAGTTTTTTTTTATTGGGGATAAGTATTTGTCATAAAAGTTGAAAAACACCCCCTTCAAAATGTGTGTACCATATGTATCTTATAAATAAATAATAAAATGACATAATTTCATATTTTCTTAATCATAATTAAAAAAAAAAAATTGTAAGAACTAAATATAACATGAGACATAACTAAAGAAGAAATTAACATAACTAATGGGCATATGGTACATCCTTTTAAGGGTGTCCATATTAGAATTTTCCTTATTATTATTATTGCTATATTTTGCATTCTTCAGGCTTCAATAGGTAGGCTCCTAAGCTCAAATAGATATATGGTTATTTTCATGAAGATTTTTAACTACTGAAAAGTGTCACTTTAATTTTATAAATTGTAAAAACGTATAAATAAATTCTTTAAACTATTGAGAAGTATCACTTTATCTCTAAACTATACAAGCATACAAATGGATCCCTAAATTATTGGTGTGTTTTACTTTGATTCCTTCCGTTAGGGGTCCAATTTATTTGTTTTATAATATAGAGGGAAAATAATGCTTCTCAATAACTTAGAGGTCAATTTGTATGTTTTTATAATTTTGAGAATCAAAATAATATTTTTCAATAATTTAAGGAGTATTCGTATAAATAATCCAATAAATATATAAAGATTCTGACTTCTAAAAAGTTCTCTTGGTTTTCTTTGAGAGCCAAATTTACACTTTGTTTGATTGTATACATTTTTATTTTTGTAATTTCTAACCTTTGGTGCGATAGAGAATGAGTTAATAGAGAATGATTTTCATAGTCAATAGAAAATGAGGATTTGGTAAAAACATATGTTTTCTTGTTTTTTAAATATACACATAGTGTTTTGTTATTTTAAGGAAACCTACTAGATTTTTACCTACTCTATTAACATTGTCGTCACCATCAATTAACACTATCATAGTTGTTGCTGCCACTACGATGCTTCCCAACCATCCCCACCTCACCCCTCAGCCGTCGACACTGCCAACACTGCCACAACTACGAAAACTATCCTTTTCAAAGTTACAATCAAATATACAAAAATAAAAGAGAGGTTTGATGGAGCAATGGTAGATGTTGATGGTTGGAACTGCCCGATGCTGCTATTGGCATAACAACAGGTGCACCATAGGTTGGCCCCAATCCAGTCCTCTCGTACTAGGATTGGCTCCTCGCAGTTCTCCCTTTAACAGCAAAGAATATTTTCTTAAGGCTTTCTTCTTATTTTTTTTTTATTTTTTTAGTCAAAACAAATAGAGCGATAAAATAAAGAAAAGTTAAAATTCTTGCAATGACTTTTGTATTTGTCTTTTAGAATTTCTGGCGACATTTTTCTTTGCCATTAAAGTTGAATGTTCCTTGTGGATCTCACATAATAGACATATTCTCAAGTTAAGTTATCACATTAAAAATGTGTTGGGATTGACTTGATTATCTGAATAAAAGTGCAGTGGCCAATTGAGCTAACCTAATTCATAAGAGATTATAGTTATCGATTCATTTTGCTTATATTGGGTCTCTATCATGTGATCATTTAATAGAAAACTAAATTTAAAGATTTCAAGTTAAATCAATAGAAGAAAATAAAAATAGTTGTGTACCTAACCCCATTCATGGAGGTAATTTAGACAGTAGACTTCTTGGTGGTTATTGTGTTCCACTTCAGAATCCTACTCTTCTTTTCTCTCACACACCAACGAAAAAATATGAGATGGAGGCTAGAGTTGGAGTCACTAAAAAAAATGAAACTTTTAGTGATGGATAAAAGTTGACAGTAAATGTACAAAATCCATCGCAAAAAAGTATTAGCGATGGATTTGCGACGGATATGAGGCGAGGCAACAAGTGGCGGGGCAAATAGTATTTGAAATGGAAATACATCACTGCAATTTATTCGCTACTGATTGCGCCAATCCTTTGTGATGGCAGTTAGCCGTCCCAATAAGTCTATATAACAGAATATACCTTTCTTTTGCGATGTATATAGTTCACCGATTGCGATGGTATTATGCCATCACTAAAAAATTAAAAAAATTTAGCGACACTTCAATTTCCGTCGATAAAGGTTAAATTGCAGAATTTTTGTTTTTCTTATTTTATTGATTTTTCTTTGTGATATTTATATACCATCGCAAAATATTATTTTAAAAAAAATGTGAAACCATTATATAAAATTACCTATATAATACTTCATGTGATAAAATACATTCGCAATTACAAAAAAAAAAAAAAAAAAATCCATTTTTAAAAAATGCCTGTATCAACTATTAATATTTGCAAAAACAAATATCAATTGACATGACAAAATCAAATATTTGAATATTAATCCAAAGCAATCACTGTGATGTCCCATGTTTCGGATTTGAATAGTTTTGTGTAGTGGAGTAGTATGTATTTCTTTCGATGTTTCGTTTATCGTTTTGAGTCGTTGAAATTTCTTTCTACTCTTTCTTAACCCCTCTTAATGTTTCTGATTTGAAAATTTTGAGTATTAGGGGTTAGAAATTGCCTTGGGGTGTAAAATCATTTTCCGGGCTGCTTGGCAAAATCGCTCGTGCAGATTGGTGGAACTGCTTGAGCGGAACTACGCAATGTAGGGGGTTTTCTAGGCAGAATTTCCGCTCGTGCAGAATTAGGAACCGCTCGAGCGGATTTCGGTGAATTTTCTAGGCCGCCTCTGGACTATTCTGCTCGTGCGGATTTGGGATTCTACTTGTGCGAAATTGGAACCACATGTGCGGATTTCGGTGCGTCAGTCTCAAATTTTGTGTTCCTTTTTTTCTCAAAACTGATGCCAAAGGGGTGTGCTGACCACTTTTTTGAGATCTCTCTCTCTCTCTATCCGTCTTGCTCTCCCTTCTCTCTACAAACCCCACAAATTTTAATCTTCTCTCTAAGATTTAGCAAGATTTACCGAGAATTTGAGAGGGCTTCTTACACCGAATCGAAGAGGGCAATGAGGGCTACGTTCTTACTGATCGAAACAAGTTTTCACCAATATCTATTTTTAGGGTTTTTCTCTCCTTCCTCTTCCAAGCTTGACGTAGGGAAAATCTTTGAGTTATATATATACATTTTTGCAAGTTTTTACATGTTTTGAGTATGTTATCATGTTTTGAGTTATGATTTTGGGTTGTTGAACCCTAGATGATGTTTGTAGTTGATTTCATCTAAACATTTAGGTGGCAACTCTGTATCTGGCAAAGCAGTCCATGTTTGGCACTTCTTTCAAAAAATCTGTTTTCTCAAAACGATTTGCCGGAGTTGGACTCTTTGGTTCAGATTAAGAACCGTGACAATTTGAGAGTCCGAACTTGTAGTGAGCCCAAATGAACAGAACGAGGACGCGTCCTCCCGGGGCGTTCGGGGACGTCTACAGTTTCTGGCTACTCTGTTGGGGAGTTAGAGAACTTGACTCGAACTCATGATATCTGGTTTTGACTACACTTATGTGTTTCTTTGCATTGCATGTACATTGGTGCACCTAGGACACCGTGTTTGCCATCTGTTATTCCTGAACGGTTTGCCGGAGGCTTGTCTTGTCAAGACATGACCATAAGGCTTACCGGTTACGGGCTCTGCCAGTATGGGAACACAAACCCCGGTTTTACCGGGGCACCCTTTTGACCATTCAACCTAGTGCATATTCGGAATCCATAGTGACCATTCCAAGCAAGGACAGGTTGCTTACCAAATTTAGGTTGTTTGAAACCGCTGCATGCGTAGTGAAACCCTAGCTCCTGACAAAATAGGACAGGGAAACCCTACCCCAACATAGGGGTGTTTTGGCTCTCACTTGCTTGCTATGTGCTTTTAGGGTGTGTCCCTACAGGAATGCATATAACAGTTTGCAAGTCTGGGTATCAAGCCTCCGGGCATCAGTATTTGGGAATCAGTTTTACCTGAGGGTATCAGTTTACAGGCGGACTTTTGGGCAGAATTCAGTAGAGAGCACAGTTAGTCACCTACTCATACCTGTTCAGGTGAAATCAGGCTGAGATGCTGCATGTTTTCTCTTTTGCTAGGGTAGTCTTGGAACCATAGCTTCAGAAGGCTCCGATATCCCCCGAGGTTCATCGGACTTGTGCTGATAGACTTTGTCAGGTCAGAGATTCAGTTCAAGGGCAAATCAGTGTTCTTCTGCCAGAGCAGGGTAAAAGTGTAGTTAGCACAGATCACCGCGTTCAGCAGTTACCAGATCAGTGGCGCTTATCCACCCCACCAGTGAATAGTCAGGCTGAGGCCTCAGTTTTTATCAATTTTGAGTCACCCCACCAGTCAGTCAGTCGGAACAGCAGAACATGGCAGGGATGGAGGACATGATGCGTCAACTCCAAGAAAGTATGAAACTCATGCAGCAAGACGCTGCCCGGAAGAAGGAATTTGCCAAACAGCAGGCTGCGATCATGGCCCAGCAGGCTGCGCTAATCACCAGGCTGCAACAGCAAAATGGAGCATCTACTTCGCACCAAGCCCCTCCCCCACCAGGAGTTCCAGCACCCGAGGAGGCACCAAATGTCTAGGGAGATATGAACATTCCGACAGGACCGGCTCTGCCCCCAATCTTACCCCAGCTGTCTAAAGCACCGATCAACCTGCCGGATTCACCCTTTGAGTTCGAGTTAGACCCTACAGCGCTGAAGGTGAGCAAGCTAGAAAAGATGTTTAAGAAATCTCAAAGAGTAAAATCCCCTCCGGACATTAAGGACGGGTATACCGACGCAGCTGTGACGCTGCCAGACAGATTTAAGATGCCACACATCGACCGATTTGATGGATCTGGCGATCCCATAGTGCACCTCCGGTTGTTTTCGAACATACTAAGGCCGATGGGCCTCACAAGGCTGCAGAAACTTTCATTATTCGACCGGACCCTGTTAGGTGTGGCCGCTATCTGGTATGCAAAATTAGAAGACGATGTCAAACGGAACTGGGATGAGATGGTCGAGGCCTTCGTTGCGCAGTACTCCTATAACACGCGAATCGAGGTCACAACCTATGATCTTGAGATAACAAGGCAAGAGCCTAAGGGGAGTTTTTCTGATTTCGTAGCCCGCTGGAGGGCCAAGGCCTCGATGATGACCCTTAGGCCCACTGACAAAGACCAGATTCGGATGATTGTGCGCAATCTCCAGCCCAAGCTTATGCAGAAAATGATCGTTCTCCCCTTCCCCACCTTTTCAGACTTACATGAGATGGGAGTACAGATCGAGGACGCTATGAGGTAGGGCCTTCTTGACCAGGAGAAAGAGCAGCCCAGGAGGGCATTTTCCCGCAGTTCAAATGCGACCACCAGTGGTGATGCAGCTGCAAGATCTTCTGAAGTAGGCATGGTTACCACCTTCACATCAAAAACAACTACCCTATTCACCGGTGCGTCCAGAAGTAGTTCACAAGAAACCAAATATCCACCTCGAGTCAAGAGGGTTTTCACCCCACTTCTTATGCCATTGTTAAAGGCTCTAGAGGTCTTAATCCAGAAAGGACATCTGAAACCATTGGAACAACGGCCCTTACCCGATCCTATCCCTGCAAAGCATGATCAGACTAAATACTGTGCCTACCATCAACAAACCGGTCATGACACCGATAGTTGCTTTCGTCTGCGCCATGATGTACAAGATCTGTTTGACAACGGGGTCATTACCGCACCTAGTCCTGTAAAGTCTATCGGCACTTGATCAGTGAACTTGTGGGGGATAATGTGATGTGATCAAGGGATGAACCAACTGCGGACGGCGCTTAGTTTACTCCTGATGTGGCCCTTGGCACGCACTGTTTCGAGCATTTGTGAATGCTAGTTTTGTACTTTCTGACTTGGGTATTGGGTCAGTCTGTTGTTTTGTATATAGTCAGTCTTTTGTACTGAGTCAGTTGGGTCTGTCTTGTTGTATCGAGTTAGTCCTGTTTTGTTAGAGTCGGGTGATTTCGGGGGTCTTACCTCAGGCATCACTTGCTTGTTTTGTGTTTGTCTTTTTGTTTTCTTTTGAGTCTGTTTCTGCCAGGGAGCCAGTAATACCAAAAAGATTTGAATGAAACAGCAGTGATTTTCACACTCTTGTGGTTGCTTCTGCCTTACGCCAGTCGTGCCAGAAAGTTTGAATAGAGCGGCAGTACTTTTTACCTGCTCTTCTGTGCCTTGAAATTGTTGCATTGACCTAAGTTTTTCAAAACTTTTTCGTACACTGCGGTGAAAACGAAGGGGAAGGAATTTCTCGGGTTTTGCAAAAATTTGATCATTTGAGAGAAAGAGAGGCATGCTAAGCCTTTAATGATCAAGATCATGCTTGTTAATGTGAGTACTGAGAAGGATCCTGGCTTGATCCAGATTGGTCCCACACTGTCTTCAGCGCGAGCGACTAGTCGTTTTCTTAAAAGATTTCAAAAAAATGTTTTGCGCGATCCTGCGAAGACCTGTGTGAAATCGCTCTTGAGATTGTGCAGCCTAGGATCGCTCTCAGCCTCAAGACTCAACCCCTCATTGTCAAACCTTGGACTTATGTTCAGAAATGTTCAATGGTCAATTACAACGTGAGGCCTGTGTGGCCAGATTCAAAGCAGCCCTCGAACAAGAGGCAAGAAAGCCAGATCAAGAAGATCAGATGTCATCAAAAAAAAAAAGATTACAAAGCTAGATCAGAAGCACCCTTCGAACTAGGGGCAAAGGATTTCAAATGTGCTCGAGGAGCCAAAGATGGATCATTCCACAAATCAAAGAAGGTCGGCAAGAATGCCAAATCCCAGAAGGGAGCAAAGAAGACAGTTTCTGCTGAAGAACAACTGAGTTCCTATCCGCAACACTAAGGGCAAATTCAACCCCCTATTGGATGGACTCCTGCATCGTCAGCGAACAACAGCCATTTTCCTGGACTCAGATGACTTCGGGATCTCAAAACCATTTGACATGGACAAAGCTACACTTTTACCCTTGAGAGGCTCGCTGGGCCGAAAACCCGAAAGGGCGACCCAGGCAAAAGTTAGAGCAAGA
>NW_021028926.1:224000-291075 GCF_004153795.1 Camellia sinensis
GAGAGGAGAGAGATAGGTGTACTTATATATGGATCAGTTTATCACCTGTGGGGTGCAGTAAGCCACTGGTAGATGATACAGAAGAGTGCATGCGAATGAGTATTCCACTTACGCGCGAAAGGAATATAAGAGAAGTCAAGATTTAGTAAGTACGGATGTACTAACGTTGTAGGCATGTTATTGAGCCACCGGTTCACGTACCGTCACTTAATAGGCTTCGTATATTAGTAGGTTTGCTCGCCTAGATTCATGTTAAGTGAGATGAGCACTCACTAGGTGTTGACAGGATCTGGCACAGAACGCGATATATTTCAAGGAACTTATGTAGTTCAGATATACTCTAGGAATGCGCCCTATAGACGAAGTGTATAGAAGTAGATTGAGGATGATTAGGAGTAAGCGGCCCTACCGAGCGTGAAGGGAGTTTATACTTATGTATCATCTATCTAGGTGAGGGGCGGATGATTACAGAGACGCTGCGTAGTGAGAGATGAGGAGATATACGGTTAGTGAACAGGCTTATATGTGCTAGCAAAGATATAAAATCTGTAGTATGTATAAAACAAGTGGCAGATAATGTAAGTTTGTCTTACTGGGCGATAAAATTCAGGTGGTTTAGTATGTCTCAAAATTCATTGTTATGATATCCTGCTTTTTGGGCGACTAAAGGTGGAGACTTAATTTTCCTTTTAAGGCGGGACTAAATAATATTTAGTAGCTGAAAAGGATTGGCTAGACACTCTGGCGACTTACTTATAAATTTACGAATTTAGGTTTCGCCAAACGGAAAACACCTAGTAAGGACCCTAAATTTTTGTTTCTTAAGTAAATAATTTATTCTTTTGCATAAATAATATTGGAATTAAAAAAATTATATTTTTATAGACCTATTATTTTGTATTTCAATATCGTTAACTTGCTCACACTAATATAACATTAATATAAAATACATGTGGTTACATATATTTTGCAGCTGAGTGATGTATGTAAATATGGTAGGTTTCCAATAGCGAGCATTATCTTGGGGCAATGTGGAGGATACGTGGTGTCTAGCAAACAGGTTGGACTCTACTGGTGGATGTATCGGCAACGGTGGGCAGAATATGTGGATTTGCGGGGGTTTCCCTAAGTTGAAACTCAGAAAGGAAGCAAAAAAAAGTGGGTTTTTTTTTTTCGACGGAAACACTATTTAGTCGCACAAAGTCTTTAATTGTTGGCGACTCAAATGGTTTAGTCGGCGATTAAGGTGTGAGTATTGGCGACTAAATTATTAGTCGGTAAATGTATGATTTTCAAAAGTGTAAAACTTTGGTCACCAAAGACCTGTATTTTGGCGACTAAAAAAGTTTTAGTCGCCAATACCTCCGGCGACCACATATATGCGACAAATGTGGCGACTAAAAAATTTTGTCGGGGAAAGTAAAATTTCAACTTTCGGCGACTAAAAACGGACTTTTGGCGACTAAAAATTTAGTCGCCAAAAATGCTTTTTTTTTGTAGTGCATCGATATTTCTTCATTTTTAGATTCCCCCCTCTTTCAAAGTTTTGGCTAGTAAATTTACTTTTTTTTTGATCGGCAAAGAAAAACTTTATTGATAAAGCATGTAAAAAAGATACAAAACATCAATAAAAAGGAAAACTTCGAGCTGCTGAGGCTCCAAGCTCCAGTTGGTGAGAAACCAACAAAACAAAACAAGAAGATAAGCATAACAGAATTCCGGCCATGACTGGAAACGCAGTCTTCTCCCAGGTTAACACACATTTCTGCACCAAACTGAACACAACTGACCAAACCCGATCCAATACCAGCACTCAATCACCGAACCATCAGAGGGGCAAGGTAACTCAAGCACCAAACCATCCCTGCACCAGCAGATACCCGCCAGAATTGGTCTTTCCAGAATTGGTCATTTACACCAAGTTGGTGAGTAACCAACTGGAATGAAACAGAAAGAAAGCAACTGCCAAAAGCTCAACTCGCAAGAATCATAGAGCAAACGAATACTCGTTAGTCATCCCACCCACGTCATGCCCTTAATTCCAATAGTTGGCTGCTCTGAAGGACTGAAACAGAAGCATACACACAACAGAATTCTCAACATCAGATTGGCCCACAGGGACTGACAGATTAGCCCCCAGGAACCACCCACACAGCACTCAGATTAACACACAGCAGTATACATACAGCAGGCTATATCAGCCCATACACCCCAAAGCCAGTCCAGAATCCAAACTTAGCAGGCTATAAGCTGAATAGAAACCATGGCCTTCCTCAAATGCATTCCTTAACCTGAGCCAAATTGATGGTTAGATCCAAGACAGAGTACCTGATCTTTTTTACAGCAGCTTTAATCCATAAAGCAAATCTAATCTTTATTAGCTCACCTAACTCAACTGCACTTGGTTGCACTCCACTGAACAAGCATTCATTCCTTAACTTCCAGATGGACCAAAGTATAATACATGGCAGGGCTCTCCACAATCTCCTAGCTAATCTCTTATACTTCCATCCTATCCACCAATGAAACAATCCGTCAATATTCCTTGGCACCACCCATATACACCCCCACCAAATCATTACATCAGACCATACCTGCCATGAGAATGGACAGTGAAGTAAAACATGCATAGCAGATTCATTCTCAACTTTGCAAAAAACACATATTACAGGGGCCTCATTGTTCAGCACACCTATACGTTTTAAGAAGACCCCTGTTTTCACTCTATTCCTCCAGGCTAACCACCCAAAAAATTGAACTTTGGGGGGAATGTCATTATTCCACACAAACTTACATATTTGGAGAGAAGGGCCCAAGAGGGAATAGAAGATCGTGGTTGTTGGATACAAATAGCCTTTCTCTGCAACGAGAGAGAGCTTGGACCTTGAAAATTTAATAACATTTACCCAAATGAATGATGTTATGATATCTAGGGAAATGAACTAGTTGCCCATGTGTCATGAAAAACAAAATGGACACATTTTAAATGATCATTGTCACAACCATTACAACGTGTATAATCAAATCATAACTAATACTACAATAGGTGATAACTAAAGACCATCAAAGTCAGGCATATAGATAAAATTTCCCTAAAGAATAATCATCACATTACATATACCCTTACGTTAAATTGTTGATGAGTTGTTTAAGCCTAAACTTGTTGAATAAAAATGAACATAAAACAAAATTGTTTGTAAAATGACTTTCACATGGCATTAACTGTTTGAATTGTTTATAGATTTTTATTGTATCAGCTTGGGTGAAGACCCACAATCTCTTTCTTTGATTACTCTGTGAATGACTTTGTTAGGTGCATTGAACGTGATTGACAGTCAAGAATTCGGAAGAAAAGGAAAAAGAGCTAGGGGGTCGTCTAGGTCTGGCTCCGGATTTCTTTTGTTTTGTGTTGTTTGTCGTTTTTGCCTTATCTTGTTGGTTGGTTGCGTTTGTGTTCCGTTTGGGCGTTTTTAGAAGTTGTTTAAACTATAAGGCCACTGAATTTATTATTTAAAGCTCATATACAAAAATTTCAAACAATTTTTATTGTTGAAGGTCTCATATTTTAGGAGAATAATAAAATAAGACCTAAATTAAATGTTTAGTCTATTGTTGAGTGTCACTTGTTGGGTTTTGATTCTGCATATGATTAACTTTAAAGCATTTTCTAACATAGTTGAGATATGTTTTAAACAATAATGTTCTTTATTTTTTCTCATTTGTGTAATTTGGATCTATTTCTTGTACTTTTGATTTTCATCATTAACAGAGTTAGGCTGGAAATCATTTGAAATGTTTAGCCTAGCGTTGGAACCTAACATTATCTACCATTGGAAAAAATATTGAGTGCATTGGTGTGACCGCTCAATAAAAAACTACACACGAGATTAAATGAACCATTCTTGCCTATCACAAATTCAAAAATATACTGATTCCTACGCAAAATAAGATTGTTTGTTGGATAGTAATACATCACGTGAATTATCGTCCAACATTTAATCCAAATGATACAAAAGTCGCTATCATATTTTATGACATTTAGATAGTGTTGAATGATAGCACCAAGGATCCTCTAGAGTGAAATTTTCCTAAAGTTTCCTAGAGTGTTACATTGTGTGGTTGAGATTTACTGGCAAGTAACCTCAGAAAAATTGATGTGACTTGCCAGTAAATCTCAACCACACAATGTAGCACTCTAGGAAACTTTAGGGAAAAATCACTCTAGAGGATCCTTGCTCGAATGATAGATGGATGAAAAATCCAAATCCCATGCAAATTACTGCATATACCCCATCTTAATAAATAAATAAATAAAAATAACAACGTTCTAGAGTTTCACCAAACAGAGCCAAAGTTTGTGTCATAAAAGTTTTTTTTATTGGGGATAAGTATTTGTCATAAAAGTTGAAAAACACCCCCTTCAAAATGTGTGTACCATATGTATCTTATAACTAAATAATAAAATGACATAATTTCATATTTTCTTAATAATAATTAAAAAAAATTGTAATAACTAAATATAACATGAGACATAACTAAAGAAGAAATTAACATAACTAATGGGCATATGGTACATCCTTTTAAGGGTGTCCATATTAGAATTTTCCTTATTATTGTTATTATTATTATTATTATTATTATTGCTATATTTTGCATTCTTCAGGCTTCCATAGGTAGGCGCCTAGGCTCAAATAGATATATGGTTATTTTCATGAAGATTTTTAAACTACTGAAAAGTGTCACTTTAATTTTATAAATTGTAAAAACGTATAAATAAATTCTTTAAACTATTGAGAAGTATCACTTTATCTCTAAACTATACAAGCATACAAATGGATCCCTAAATTATTGGTGTGTTTTACTTTGATTCCTTCCGTTAGGCGTCCAATTTATATGTTTTATAATATAGAGGGAAAATAATGCTTGTCAATAATTTAGAGGTCAATTTGTATGTTTTTATAATTTTGAGAATCAAAATAATATTTTTCAATAATTTAAGGAGTATTCGTATAAATAATCCAATAAATATATAAAGATTCTGACTTCTAAAAAGTTCTCTTGGTTTTCTTTGAGAGCCAAATTTACACTTTGTTTGATTGTATACATTTTTATTTTTGTAATTTCTAACCTTTGGTGCGATAGAGAATGAGTTAATAGAAAATGATTTTCATAATCAATAGAAAATGAGGATTTGGTAAAAACATATGTTTTCTTGTTTTTTAAATATACACATAGTGTTTTGTTATTTTAAGGAAACCTACTAGATTTTTACCTACTCTATTAACATTGTCGTCACCATCAATTAACACTATCACAGTTGTTGCTGCCACTACGATGCTTCCCAACCATCCCCACCTCACCCCTCAGCCGTCGACACTGCCAACACTGCCACAACTACCAAAACTATCCTTTTCAAAGTTACAATCAAATATACAAAAATAAAAGAGAGGTTTGATGGAGCAATGGTAGATGTTGATGGTTGGAGCTGCCCGACGCTGCTATTGACATAACAACAGGTGCACCATAGGTTGGCCCCAATCTAGTCCTCTCGTACTAGGATTGGCTCCTCGCAGTTCTCCCTTTAACACCAAAGAATATTTTCTAAAGGCTTTCTTCTTATTTTTTTTTATTTTTTTTTTATTTTTTTAGTCAAAACAAATAGAGCGATAAAATAAAGAAAAGTTAAAATTCTTGCAATGACTTTTGTATTTGTCTTTTAGAATTTCTGGCGACATTTTTCTTTGCCATTAAAGTTGAATGTTCCTTGTGGATCTCACATAATAGACATATTCTCAAGTTAAGTTATCACATTAAAAATGTGTTGGGATTGACTTGACTATCTGAATAAAAGTGCAGTGGCCAATTGAGCTAACCTAATTCATAGGAGATTATAGTTATCGATTCATTTTGCTTATATTGGGTCTCTATCATGTGATCATTTAATAGAAAACTAAATTTAAAGATTTCAAGTTAAATCAATAGAAGAAAATAAAAATAGTTGTGTACCTAACCCCATTCATGGAGGTAATTTAGACAGTAGACTTCTTGGTGGTTATTGTGTTCCACTCCAGAATCCTACTCTTCTTTTCTCTCACACACCAACGAAAAAATATGAGATGGAGGCTAGAGTTGGAGTCACTAAAAAAAATGAAACTTTTAGTAACGGATAAAAGTTGACAGTAAATGTACAAAATCCATCGCAAAAAAGTATTAGCGATGGATATGAGGCGAGGCAACAAGTGGCGGGGCAAATAGTATTTGAAATGGAAATACATCACTGCAATTTATTCGCTACTGATTGCGCCAATCCTTTGTGATGGCAGTTAGCCGTCCCAATAAGTCTATATAACAGAATATACCTTTCTTTTGCGATGTATATAGTTCACCGATTGCGATGGTATTATGCCATCACTAAAAAATTAAAAAAATTTAGCGACACTTCAATTTCCGTTTGATTAAAGGTTTAAAATTGCAGAATTTTTGTTTTTCTCATTTTTAATTGATTTTTCCTGCGATATCTTTAAACTACATCGCCAAAATTTATTTTAAAAAGAATGTGATAACCATTATTAAAATTACCTATATAATACTTCATTGATAAAAACATTACGCAATTACAAGAAAAAAAATAAATAAATAAAATCCATTTTTAAAAAAAGCCTGTACTAACTATAACCATATTTGCAAAAACAAATCATCAATTAGACCAGACAAAGATCAAATATTTGAATATTAATCCAAGAGCAATCAGCTGTGAATGTCCCGTTTCGGATTTGAATAGTTTTTGTGTAGTGGAGTAGGTATGTAATTCTTTCGATGTTCGTTATATCGTTTTGAGTCGTTGAAATTTTCTTTCTACTCTTTTCTTAACCCCTCTTAATGTTTCCGATTTGAAAATTTGTGTGCGTGTGTGTGATGTATGTCCTTCCAACCCCACGTCTTTACTCCCTCTTTATTTATAGCTTATGATGTTAGATTAGGGCATGTTATCAATTAGCAATATATATGATAGCAATATTCTGCATTCATTCATCTGTCTTCATGTACCGGGTCGGCGCTCATACTAACTGGCATTTGTATCTCAATTCAAAGTTGAATACATGTTAGTTGGAGCATTTCACATGCCATTCTTTTAGAATAGCGAGCACTGAATCTTAGTTGCATTTGCATTGCTTTGCATTAGGCATTTCTGGTATGTTAGGAATCATGCATGGATTTCTAACATAACTTTTTGTTTGACTGTGGAGTACTCGGTAAGTGTTAGGTGCTTTAGTATTCTTGCTATGTGTGTGAGTGACTTGCCATGATAGCATGCTTACCATGAGGCTAAGTGTTATGCTTGATATAACTGCCTGAATGACTGTGGGTGAAGGTTGGGTATATTTTGAGTGGAAGCAATTCGTTAAAATGTGTGTTTTTAAGCCACTAGATAGTTTGCAAAATCATGTTTTCTAAGCCCACTCGGGGTGGCAAATCCACGTTTTAGCCTACTTGCGGTAGCACCAATCAACCACTTTTCACAAAATAAACATGAAATGTTTCATTCCAATTCAGACGATCCCAGTTCTAATACTTGTATGCTGTGCGCATCAATATAAATCTAGGCTAATAACCGGAATAAGAACGCTAAAGTTTTTCAAAACTAGATAATCGATGGTTAGTAGAAGGGCCGATTTTGATTCGGCGAGCGGGGGTGCTCATTGCATGACCTTCCCCTCTCGTACCCAAGTTCCCGAGCCGAGGCAACTTTGGTGATGACGGACACGTGGCCTTAGGCAACGAGTCAGGGTTTCCTAAATTTCCCAAAATAAAACATTTAGGTGGCGACTCTGTATCTGGCAAAGCAGTCCATGTTTGGCACTTCTTTAAAAAAATCTGTTTTCTCAAAACGATTTGCCGGATTTGGACTCTTTGGTTCAGATTAAGAACCGTGACAATTTGAGAGTCCGAACTTGTAGTGAGCCCAAATGAACAGAACGGGGACGCGTCCTCCCGGGGCGTTCGGGGACGTCTATAGTTTCTGGCTACTCTGCTGGGGAGTTAGAGAACTTGACTCGAACTCATGATATCTGGTTTTGACTACACTTATGTGTTTCTTTGCATTGCATGTACATTGGTGCGCCTAGGACACCGTGTTTGCCATCTGCTATTCCTGAACGGTTTGCCGGAGGCTTGTCTTGTCAAGGCATGACCATAAGGCTTACCGGTTACTGGCTCTGCCAGTATGGGAACACGAACCCCGGTTTTACCGGGGCACCCTTTTGACCATTCGACCTAGTGCATATTCGGAATCCATAGTGACCATTCCAAGCTAGCACAGGTTGCTTACCCGATTTAGGTTGTTTGAAATCGCTGCATGCGTAGTGAAACCCTAGCTCCTGACAAAATAGGACAGGGAAACCCTACCCCAACATAGGGGTGTTTTGGCTCTCACTTGTCTGCTATGTGCTTTTAGAGTGCGTCTCTATAGGAATGCATGTATCACTCTACAAGTTTGGGCATCAGGCCTGCAGGCACCAGTTCAGTACTTTGGGATTCAGTTCACCTGAGGGTATCAGTTTACGGGCAGAATTTTGGGCAGAATTCTGTAGGAGGCACAGTCATTCAGCTCTGCTCATATGAGTTATCGTGAAATCGGGCTGAGATGCTGCATGTTTTCTCTTTTACTAGGTAGTCTGGGAACCATAGCTTCAGAGGGCTCCAATATCCCCCGGGTACATCGAACTTGTGTTGATAGACTTTGTCGGGTCAGAGATTCAGTTCAAAGGCAATCAGTGTTCCTTTACCAGAGGCAGGGTGAAAAGGTCGGTCAGGCACAGACCACCAGTACAGCAGCTACCAGCTCAGTGGTCTTTGAACAGCCAGGTTGAGATTTCTGAGCCTACTGCAGACACAGGTGGCCCTTATCCACCCTACCAGTGAATAGTCAGGCTGAGGCCTCAGTTTTTATCAGTTTTTAGTTACTCCACCAGTCAGTCAGCCGGAACAGCAGAACATGGCAGGGATGGAGGAAATGATGCGTCAACTCCAAGAAAGTATGAAACTCATGCAGCAAGACGCTGCCCGGCAGAAGGAATTTGCCAAACAGCAGGCTGCGATCATGGTCCAGCAGCCTGAGCTAATCACCAGGCTGCAACAGCAAAATGGAGCATCTGCTTCGCACCAAGCCCCTCCCCCACCAGGAGTTCCAACACCCGAGGAGGCACCAAATGTCCAGGGAGATACGAACATTCCGACAGGACCGGCTCCGCCCCCAATCTTACCCCAGCTATCTAAAGCACCGATCAACTTGCCGGATTCACCCTTTGAGTTCGAGTTAGACCCTACAGCGCTGAAGGTGAGCAAGCTAGAAAAGATGTTCAAGAAATCTCAAGGAGTAAAATCCATTTCGGACATTGAGGACGGGTATACCGACGCGGCTGTGACGCTGCCGGACAGATTTAAGATGCCACACATCGACCGATTTGATGGATCTGGCGATCCCATAGTGCACCTCCGGTTGTTTTCGGACATACTAAGGCCGATGGGCCTCACCAGGCTGCAGAAACTTTCATTATTCGACCGGACCCTGTTAGGTGTGGCCGCTACCTGGTATGCAAAATTAGAAGACGATGTCAAAAGGAACTGGGATGAGATGGCCGAGGCCTTCGTTGCGCAGTACTCTTATAACACGCAAATCGAGGTCACAACATATGATCTTGAGACAACAAGGCAAGAGCCTAAGGAGAGTTTTTCTGATTTCGTAGCCCGTTGGAGGGCCAAGGCCTCGATGATGACCCTTAGGCCCACTGACAAAGACCATATTCGGATGATTGTGCGCAATCTCCAGCCCAAGCTTATGCAGAAAATGATCGTTCTCCCCTTCCCCACCTTTTCAGACTTACATGAGATGGGAGTACAGATCGAAGACGCTATGAAGCAGGGCCTTCTTGACCAGGAGAAAGAGTAGCCCAGGAGGGCATTTTCCCGCAGTTCAAATGCGACCACCAGTGGTGATGCAGCTGCAAGATCTTCTGAAGTAGGCATGGTTACTACCTTCGCATCAAAAATAGCTACCCTATTCACCGGTGCGTCCAGAAGTAGTTCACAAGAAACCAAATATCCACCTCGAGTCAAGAGGGTTTTCACCCCACTTTATATGCCTTTATCAAAGGCTCTAGAGGTCTTAATCCAGAAAGGACATCTGAAACCATTGGAACAACGGCCCTTACTCGATCCTATCCCTACAAAGCATGATCAGACTAAATACTGTGCCTACCATCAACAAACCGGTCATGACACCGACAGTTGCTTTCGTCTGCGCCATGATGTACAAGATCTGTTTGACAACGGGGTCATTGCTGCACCTAGTCCTGCAAAGTCTATCGACACTTGATCAGTGAACTTGTGGGGGATAATGTGATGTGATCAAGGGATGAACCAACTGCGGGCGGTACTCAGTTTACTCCTGATGTGGCGTGTGGCACGCACTGTTTCGAGCATTTGTGAATGCTAGTTTTTGTACTTTCTGACTTGGGTATTGGGTCAGTCTGTTGTTTTGTATATAGTCAGTCTTTTGTACTGAGTCAGTTGGGTCTGTCTTGTTGTATCGAGTTAGTCCTGTTTTATTAGAGTTGGGTGATTTCGGGGGTGTTACCTCAGGCATCACTTGCTTGTTTTGTGTTTGTCTTTTTGTTTTCTTTTGAGTCTGTTTTTGCCGGGGAGCCAGTAACACCAAAAAGATTTGAATGAAACAGCAGTGATTTTCACACTCTTGTGGTTGCTTCTGCCTTACGCCAGTCATGCCAGAAAGTTTGAATAGAGCGGCAGTACTTTTTACCTGCTCTTCTGTGCCTTGAAATTGTTGCATTGACCTAAGTTTTTCAAAACTTTTTCGTACACTGCGGTGAAAACGAAGGGGAAGGAATTCCTCGGGTTTTGCAAAAATTTGATCATTTGAGAGAAAGAGAGGCATGCTAAGCCTTTAATGATCGAGATCATGCTTGTTAATGTGAGTACTGAGAAGGATCCTGGCTTGATCCAGATTGGTCCCACACTGTCTTCAGTGCGAGCGATTAGTCGTTTTCTTAAAAGATTTCAAAAAAATATTTTGCGCGATCCTGCGAAGACCTGTGTGGAATCGCTCTTGAGATTGTGCAGCCTAGGATCGCTCTCAGCCTCAAGACTCGACCCCTCATTCTCAAACCTTGGACTTAAGTTCAGAAATGTTCAATGGTCAACTACAACGTGAGGCCTGTGTGGCCAGATTCAAAGCAGCCCTCGAACAAGAGGCAAGAAAGTCAGATCAAGAAGATCAGATGTCATCAAAAAAAAAAAAAAGCTTACAAAGCTAGATCAGAAGCACCCTTTGAACTAGGGGCAAAGGATTTCAAATGTGCTCGAGGAGCCGAAGATGGATCATTCCACAAATCAAAGAAGGTCGGCAAGAATGCCAAATCCCAGAAGGAAGCAAAGAAGACAGTTTCTGCTGAAGAACAACTGAGTTCCTATCCGCAACACTAAGGGCAAATTCAACCTCCTATTGGATGGACTCCTGCATCGTCAGCGAACAACAGCTATTTTCCTGGACTCAGATGACTTCAGGATCTCAAAACCATTTGGCATGGACTTGTTGCACTTTTACCCTTTGAGAGGCTCGATGGGCCGAAAACCCGGAAGGGCGACCCAAGCAAAAAATGAACAGAATGCAAAAAATGCAAAAAATTGAATTGAAAAAAAAAAGAAAAGAAAAGAAATAAAAATTTGGAAAGAAAAGAAAAACAGAGCTCGCAAGGTTGAAAACCCGGAAGGGCGGCCTTGGCAAAAGTTAGAGCGCAAAAGGAGAGGTTAATACCTAAGTGTACCTTAACCCCGAGCTACGTAAGGCTTGATTCCCATCTTTGGGATACGTAGGCAACTTCATTCTGAAGTCCAGCCGTAAAACACTTCAAATCCGACTATGTCCATGTGATGGTTCTGGTCATCTTTGTCTTCTCTATATCCGAGAATTCGGTTGTGATCATCACCCTGAGGGTTGATTGCAATGCGCTGCAGTGCCATTCAGACAAGGGGCAACTTTCCGTTGCCATACCACGCGCTGTGGCGTCGTTCAAACAAGGGGCAATTTTCCTTTGCCATGCAGCTCCCTTCAAGTAAGGGGCAATTTTCCTTCGAATCTGAGGTTGTGCATCTCGAGAGTGGGTTCTATGCTCGTTGAGCAGTGGCCGTTTGCAAAAATAGTTTTTGAGAATTTTTACTAAGGTTTACTAAGTTTCTCTCGAAAACTATTCCATTTTTCCAAAACTGGACCTTTTTCTTGGACCCAAAAAAGGAAAATTTTCAGTGCTCATAACCTAACTTGCATGATTTCAAATCAGAAAATCGAACAAGCATGTTAATCTAACTCTCATGTCGGTCAAAATTGTTTTAGTCGAAAACCAAAACAAAAAAATTGGTCAAAATGATGAACTAGGGGCACAGTTGAGTCAGGCTTCCTGTCTTTTCCCCGTTGCCAATGCCTTTGCCAGAAAAGGCACCATACTTGCCAAGAAGGGCACTCTCCCTGCCAGAAAGGGCACAACTGAAACTGTCAATAAAAGAGCTGAAAGCTCTCTCATCCTCCAAGCAACGAGGTATCAAACCAAGTGCGAAGCATGAACTGGAATGGATCAAGATATCCCACTCCCTCATCTGGACAGATCTAACCACGTCCAAACTCCCCGGCAGAGCATCGACAGCCGATGTCAGCTGCAGATTCGCTACACGCTTAGTTGTAGCGCAACCCCTCTATGGGAGGAACTCACTAGTTGTGCGCAGAAAAAGAAGAATCTAGCTGAGTGCTAGGGGCAAGAGCCCACAACTTTTTGTTTATCCATTAACCACCCTAGGGAGGGATAAAAAATGAGAGATTAAAGAATAGAGAGATGTGCGCTGAGAGGAAAAGCAAGGAAAGGGTTTTGTGAGAAAAACCAAGCTTGAAGGCCGAGTGATGTGAGAATCACAAATGAGAAAGGGTAGGAAACAATACCCAGAGAAACAGGCTCCCTGTGCGCGTCTGAGTGTCGTGTCCTTTTGTTTTACCTCGATTCTTGTCTTGAGTCATTTTTTTTGAGTGTCTGTATTTGTGTTTAGGTTGTTTACCTTTTGTTTTCCGTTGTTGAGTCGTAGTGCGCTATGTTCAGTCGTAGGCTCAATACCCGGTCGAGAACTCATTTATCAATTCCAAAATAAAATCGTTTTGCGCTCCGAGTGCCGTACCGTTCTCCACATCTGTGCAAAACAAGATTTGTTCTTTCATAAAACCGCAGGGTTCAACCCAGGTCATGTCAGAATAGTAAAACCAGGACCTATTTGAAGCTATATGGGTTCTAGACTACAAAGCAAAAGAAAAGAGGAAATGTTGGGTATCTGAGTTTGTTTCAACTTCAGTAAGTTCCGAGATTACATTCCGTGTGTACCTCTTCGGGTCTTGCCATTGCTCTGAAGTACGAGTGTGCCTCTACCTCAAGCTCAAGATCAAGTCTGCTTCAAGCCAGAATGGTGATCAAAAGTGCTCTCCCTGAGTACCATTCCCTGCTAGAGGCATCTTGGCTGTGTTCGCAATGAGTTCCTAAGAGACCAACTGTGAATGTCGAAACTAGAGTTCGAATGGCTGATGCCTAGAACGTAAAGGTTCAGGATTTCCGGGACTAAAGTCTGGTTTAAATAACCAAAGGCGTGTCCTCGGCTTGAAATCTGTATGGAAGTCCCATAGGTTGAGATAGCGTGTATGCACCTCAATTCTGGATACTGAACCAACCTAGTCTGTCACCCCGTTGGAGAATAGGGAAAGTTGTGAATATGATCAGGAAGAAAGGCAACATCCAAAGTGTTCTACGTGAAGAATCCTTGTCAGTATTTCAGAGCCTTTGTACTGTGAGCTGAAGGTAAGTGTTCGAAGAGCACGAGGGGAGATCCCCGTCAGAGTAGAGCGATTCATCGCCACTCACCCCATGAGGTGCTTTCTAAAGCGCCGCTACGCTTGTTTATTGCATTCCTTAAACATCATGCATTGTATTGCATTGTACCTATCAAGTTTCTTTCTCATTCATGCACGATATTGTATGTACGGTTCATTCAAAGAAGTTCCGTTTGAGATCCTTTATTTAGTGTATCAATCACACTTCATTCAGTTAGTGTATCAATCACACTTCATTTCTTTATTGTATCAATCACACCTTATTCACCCTTAGTGTATCTATCACACTTTCTTCGTTCGCTTAGTGTATCAATCACACTTCATTTATTTAGTGTATCAATCACACTCTCATTCATTTAGTGTATCAATCACACTTCTTTCATTTTGTGTATCTATCACATACATTCTCGTTTTGTGTATCAATCACACTTCACTCATTTAGTATATCAATCATACTCTGTTCACATAGTGCATCTATCACACTTTGTGTTCACCTTCAGTGTATCAATCACACTCTGTTCACTTAGTGCATCTATCACACTTTACGTGTATCCATCATGCTTTGCTTCACATAGTACATCTATCACACTTTGTATTCACTTTGTGTATCTATCACACTTTGCTTCACTTAGTGTATCAATCACACTTTATTCATATAGTGTATCCAGCACACTCTCTTCACTTTTGTGTATCTATCACACATGCTCGCTAAGATTGCATCATAACTGCATGAAATGTAGTTTGATTTGCCTTCCCGCTTAAAATCGTCGCATTTATTGTGAATATTTGCATCATTACAGCTTTATTTACATGATCCTCACTGCATGAAATGTAGTTAGATTTGTATATGCTTGCTGCTTTGCATAATCATGAGTTACGTTCGGCTTTGTGCATATCATTTTGCATCTTGCCCCCTGCCTGCGGGCACGCATACGGGTGCATCTCCGTTTATCTCGCCTGTTTGTCTAAGTCTTCGGCCTTGTCAAAAATGGGTCGTCTCTAGGCGTTGACATTCACTCCCGTCACTTATGACTTCCGAGTTCTGTCAAAGAGGAGCAACTGTAGGCATCCCATTTTTGACTGACCTTAAGACTCAGACGTTACCAGTTGAGCACTCGGTGATATTGCATATCGTGCTCGTTCAGAAGTTTCAGAGTCTCCGCTGCGAGCCTTGCCTCCAGACTTTCGGACTCTTTTGTGCCCTGCCTCAGTTTGCGAACCAGGCTCTGTTTTCTCTATTTTCTCTTCCCGGAGGGAGGGAGAGGTCTCGTAGATCATCTCTTAGTGGCCGTAGGCTACGTTTCGTGGTCGTAGGCCATTTTTCCCGTTTGGAGCCCGGTTTCCGATTTTTCGGAGCCGACGGCCGTGTGCCTCGGTTCGGGACCGCCTAACCACCTCCGTTTGCTCCGATTTTTGGTACACACCTTGTTTCCTCCCTTTTGAGGAACACTGTGGCCCGAGAGACCAACTTCGTGGTCGAACGCCAACTTCGGTGCTTAACAGCCCATTTTCGGGGCCCCGGGCCGCGCGTTTCGGTCCCCGAACCTCCGTTTTGCATCCGTTTTGGTTCATTTTTGGTGGAGGCCTTATTTTCATTGTTAGGAAGCTTGTAGGAGGGTGGGAGGCCAGCAATTGTTCTGAAAATCCAGCTTTATTTCATCATCGCTCTACGTCGCCCGTTTTCCTCACTAAAAAGCTAATGTTGACCACTCCCGGGCCACTTTCTTTAGCCCTGAACCCCATATTTGTGTTGTACACACCTGGGAGGCCACCAATATGTATAGGCCAGCCAGTAATTGTCCTTGACCCTTTTGAACCCCTCTAAAAAGTTGGCTTTTCTCTCTCCTGGTTCACATTTTCTGGGTTTTGACCACATATTTGTGTTGTGCACACATGGGAGGCCACCTTTTTGGGGTGGTCGGCCAGCAATTTTCATTGATCCTTTGGACCCCTAACCGGCCAGCTATGGAGGGTGGCCGGCCGGCCACCTGAACCTTTTGAACCTAGCTGGCCATGATCCTCTCTTCAAGTGCCTTCCAGCTATACCCTCTGTTTCCCCTCAGATCCTGCATCCGAGGGATTGCCTTTTGGAGGGGAAATTCGAATTTGTTTTTCCCCCCCTTTCCTTGGCCTCTCTCCCTCTTTAAAACCAGCACCCTCCTCCATTTCTAAGGGTTAGAAAAACCAGCTGGGATTCATATATACACCCTTCCATATATCTCTCTCATTCAAGCCTCCAAACATCATTGTTCTTGGCCTTTACACTACACCTCCAAGCCTACTACCTCCACACCCCATTCTAGCACCTTGGAGGCCATTTCCAAAGGTTAAAAGCTCAGAAATTTGGACCAAAAGCTTCTGGAAAGCTTCTCTTCAAGGGTGAGTCCCTATTTCCCCTTTTCTTGCCTTATTTTGCATGATTGGTTAGCCTTATTTGCTTACATTTTTGGGCTCCAATATGAACTGTAAATAATCATATTTTGAGCTTCTTTTCATGTTTGATCAAGGGTCTTTCTTTGTTTGAGGTCTCCTCTTCCCCCTTTGTGTTCAAACTCTCTTTTAGGCCTATTTTTGCATGATAGTTTAGGCTTATTTTTGAGCTGTTTTGGACTTGGTCATAAACAGTGAAATATCTTTTTTTGAGCCCCTCTTAAATTTTGTTGAACGGCTCTCCTCTGTTTGAGGTTAGCTGCTACCACTTGCCTCTTTATCCCTTTTTTATGACTATTTCTTGCATGATATGTTATCCCTGTTTGTAAGCGTTTCTGGGTTTCAAGTCAAACTGTAAAGTACTTCATTTTGAGCCCCTATTTAACTTTTTTGCAGGGCTCTTCACTGTTTGGGGCCAGCTGCTGTCCCTTGTCTCTATCCTCTCTTTTAGGGCCATTTTTGCATGATAGATTAGCCCTATTTGTGTTCACTTTTGAAATCTATTATAAACTGGAAAAAGTCTCATTTTGACATCATCTTCATGTTTTATTAAGGGAATTTTCTTGTTTGAGGTCATATGCTTCCTTGTATGCTTGATTGTCCCTTATTTTGAGCCTTATACCTAAGCTCTTGTTGCATGCTTGGTTTGGCCTTCTGGATTTTCAGTGGCTAGTACACTGTTTTGAGCCTCCAAATCAGAGGGGGGTGACCCCCTCTCAACTTGACTTCTTTGGTGGTCATTTTTGGCTTTCCAAAGAGACCCTATCTTGCATGCTTCAAAGTCACTTTCTAGGGTCAATTTGGTGAGTTTTAGGACTACCATATTTGATTTTCATAGTTGTTTATGCCATGCTAAATGTCTACCTTGCATGTGCTTAATAACTCCTTGCATGGCCCTCCAAAGTAACTCATTATTTTTGCATACCATGGTTGCATATCAGTGGTTATTTGGGCCTATTTTCACATGATTTATTCACTGATTTTTGCTGGTTTGGTGAGATTACATTTGCTTCATATACTTGCCATGTAAACCATGATTGCTAGTCAAGATTGCATGCTATTTTGTCCACCATGCTAGCATCTTTTGGCCATGCTTTGAACTGGAAATGTTCATGTGTTTGGGACTACCTTGGCTCTGTCTTCATGCTTCATGATCAAATAATGCATGCTTTGTATAGCTATAAGTCATTCCATGTGCTTAGTTTCGAGTTTCGGGGTTCATCTCATGCATCGAGTGCCATTTTTCCATGTTTCGGGGCTGTTTAGCATCATATTTCAGTACTGGAATTTGTGAGTTTGCATGCCATCTTGCATCCCTTGCCATGCCTTGTTAGAGTTACATGTTATGCCTTAGGTTCGGTTCTCGGTTTGCGTGCATGCGTGCACGCATTTTGAGAGTCTCATTTTCACCTAATGGCTACTGGTGTGAGTGTGGCTGAGGTCTACTCATGTTAGTGTAAGTCCATTATGCATTGTGTATGCCATTTCATTTCATAGCATTGCGTATGCAAGGTTGTATGTTAGAGCATTGTGTATCCCTCGTTACATCGTGAATTGTGTGTGCCATTTCATAGCATTGCGTATGCTAGGTTGCATGTTAGGATTGCATTCATGCATGTCATGCATATTGCATTGTGCTTGGGATAGGAGTTAGCCCAAGCACGGGAAACGAGAGATGTTTCGTACTCCGAGTGACGGAACGTGTCTCAATTTCCGGTCGCCGACACTCCAGATTATCCATGATGGAGTCTAGGCCTTGTTGTGTCCTTATGTGCATTCATTTCATATTGAGTCATGCAATTTGACTTCTCGGCCATCATGCATCGAGATGCGTGATTGGTGGCACAAGGATCGAGGACTACACTCTCTGAAGAGTAGTCATGCATACATATATGAAAATACTTTGCCATGCCCCTTTGTTACTCTCTGTTGCAGCAAATCAGAAATCAGCAGCCTTCCGGAGCTTGGCACGCATTCCAAGAATAATTGCAAACAGAGGCAAACCGGGGCATCGCAAGGGATTCTCCGCACAAGGTAACCCGAGCATACATCATTCATCATTTGGAACAGAGCTGAGGCGGTCCATGGATTTGCGTGCCAATTTACTGCTTTCTTAGATTAATTTGTTAATTAATTAGGATTCTGTATTTATTCGTGACTGTATTATTTATTCATTTGGGACTGTATTATTTATTCAGACCCTCTGCCCGAGGGCAATGCTGTAATAAGTGTGCATGTGTGTGATGTATGTTTTCCAACCGCACGTCTTTCTCCCTTTTATTTATCAACTTATGATGGTCAGATTAGAGCATGTTTCAATTAGCATACAGTATGATAGCATGTTTGCATTCATTCATCTGTCTTGCATGCACCGGGCTCGGCGCATCATACTAACTGCATTTGTATCTCAATTCCAAGTTGAATACATGTTAGTTGTAGCATTTCACATGCCATCTTTAGAATAGCCGAGCCTATCTTAGTTGCATTTTGCATGTGTTGCATTAGGCATTTCTATATAGTTAGGATCATGCATAGATTTCTAACCTAGCTTTTGTTTTGGCTTGGTGTACTCGGTAAGTGTTTATGCTTTAGCGTCCTTGCATGCGTGTGAGTGACTGCCATGATAGCATGCTTACCATGAGGCTAAGTGCTTATGTGATATAACTGCCTGAATGCCTGTGGGTGAAGGTTGGGTTATTTGAGTTGGAGCAATTCGTAAAAATGTGTGTTTTAAGCCCACTAGATAGTGGCAAAATCATGTTTTCTAAGCCCACCCGATGGTGGCAAATCCACGTCTTAGCCCACTTGCGGGTAGCACCATCAAACTACTTTAAAAAATAAACATGAAATGCTTTGTTCCAATTCAGACGATCCAGTCTATACTTGTATGCTGTGCGCATCACATAGTAAATCTAGGCTAATAACCGGAATAAGAACGCATAAGCCTCCACCTTATTTGATATCGGCTATAAAAGCATGTAAACTAATCAAGAAGGGGTGCCAGGGTTATTTGTGCTATGTGTTGTCTGAACAATCCGTGAATGTTGAATTAAATGATATCTCTATTGTTAGAGAATTCCAGACGTGTTTCCAAATGAATTACCAGGGGAATTGGTAGATAGGGAGATAGAGTTTACTATTGAAACTGTGCCAGGCACCCAGCCTATTTCCAAGACTCCCTATAGAATGGCTACTGCCGAAATGAAAGAATTGGGATGATATGCTAATATAGGAATATAGTAAGAAGTAAGTTTTAATTTTTATTAAAGAAAATAAAAATTAGTGAGAGAGAATTAGGTTAGAAAGATATGAAATATATATATATATACATATATTTTTAAAAACTATAAATTATAGAATTATTAATATTTTGAAAACTATTACTTTAATGGATTAGTTAATATTACTTTTTAATTTTTTTTTTAATTTAATAAATTCATAAATTTATTATGAGATTTTGTAGTTTTGTAGTCGGACGAAACTCTTTTTTACTTTTGAGAGAGAGAGAGAGAGAGAGGTTACAAGAGAAGAGAAGAGAAGAAGAAAAAGAAGAATTGTGTTGAGTCTTGTACAACAAAGGTAAACCTACATCACCTCTTTTCTCAAGTTCTTTTACCACTTGTTTTTTGCCTCCTAATACAATCTCTTTGTATATACATATATACATATATATATATTGTGCTCTAGGTCTACACTCATGTATTAATGTGTATTAATCAAGAAATGGTGTGCTTCTTTTTCTTTCTTAAATTTTCAGCAGCAAATATTTTCCCTCTCTTGAATTTATTTTCCTATCGAAACTCCATAAACTCAAAATATGTTTTTATTGTGTAATATTTGGTATTTCTAGAGCATGTGATAATTTTGGTAGGACCTAAGAATCTATTTTTATAACCTAAACAATATTTGTAAGTTTGTTGCTCACAGAACTAGAAAAACAGTCAACTTTCTCTATTTTTATAAAATTACAGAAAAATAATCTTGAGTCCACTTTTATGTCAAAATCTTAATCTTGGTGTTATATTTCAACTAAAATTTTTTTGAACTCAAGAGACTGATGGGTTTGAGAGAAAAATCGATTTGCGTAACGGTGAACGAATCTGGATAGATCTTGGTAACTCTGAATTTTCTTAAAATCAAAAATACCTATCCTACTTTCGTAAGTTGAGTTTGAAACTAGAGTTATTTATCTAAAAAATCACAAGAGGCCAGGTACTTAGGGCCAATAAAAGTATTTTTTTCATAATTATTTTCGAACTGGTTCAAATATGAAAATATGGAAATTTGTGTTAATATGCTCTTATTTGGTTTGCAACTCTTATATTCTATGTTTCTTGAATGTTTTAGTCTTGATTGTAATCTATGATAAATTGTTAATTTTTTTTACCATGAATAAATTACTTCTTGTTTAGTTTGGCTTCGTAATGATATTGACCATGCTTTGCTATAACTGAGAACATAATACACATAATAAAAGGGAAATCAAATGGGATAGTAATAGGTTGCGATCATTGTATTAAATTTTATGAGATAATGAACAATGGATTCAAGAGTATGATATAGTGGAATGTGTTCCATTTTTGTGAAGTCTTCTGTAAGTGTGTTTTCGAACCCTAACATGGCACGGGAGGTATTCTGGCTACTTAACGGAAATGGGGGCATAAGGGTGGTTGTGTGGGTCTTACACAGGGAGAGCATCCCTAGAAGCTCGTTCCCTTGGGACAGACCGTGATGTCACCACTCGGGTATGTAACCTAGGTGCGTGGGCATCATTGGTAATTGTGCGGTAAGCGACGAACTGGTGGTTATGCGATAAACTATGCATTAGTATTATATTAACCAAGGGGGAGTCAGACTTGCCCGTGGCTAGTGTTAGTAGTTGGGTAAGAATGGCATTCTACGGGGAGTTGCCTAGAACTAACTAAAATTGACTATTATTCATGAGAACTGAAATTTAATTATAAGCTTTGTTTAATTATTGTTTTCGTTGTATGTTATGATCGTGCCGTTATGTTACTTGTGTATTTGGAATGGGAAAATGGTCAGGGTGTGACTATTTACTGGGTATTCAAAGCTCATGGCGTTTTATGCTAGGTGAAGGCGAATTTTAGACCGAGAGCGGAATCTAAAAAGATTTGAGGAACCATGGCTGCCTTAGAGTTTAGATTTTATACTTCCTGTATTTTGGATAATCTTTTTGTATCAAGGAATTGATCTGTATTTGAAGAATTTTATCTGTAACTATTATTAGTATTTTCTTTTTGTATAATTATTTGTATTTTGTGCTTAAAAATGATGTGTGTCTGCTAGTTAAACCCCGTTGTATCGTTGTATTATATTATCAAAATTTGGGGCGTCACACCCATAACACCATGCACCTTCTATTTGGCCTTCCTAGTTTGGCCTACTCCCTCTCCTTGATGAGAATTACCCCCAACCACCACGACGAGGTCTAGCACGGCTTCTATCACTACGTCCAAACAACCTATATAAGAATAAAATAAAACTTAGCTCATGAATTATCCCATGCGAAACCCACATGTTATCTCAATTTGTTTACACCTAACAATTTTCACAATGCACAAACCACATAAACACACAATCATATAAAACACATACGAATTATCCTCCTAGGATGCCAATTTGCCCCACCAACATTCAAGGAATTCAAGTTAGAATGGCATCGATCAAGTGCCCTCCTAACAAGACTCCTAAGAAATTCGTAGGCACAAACTTCCTAAGAGTTTAATCCTATACTCACATAGTCACATAGGTGCCCACAAATCAAAGTAAGCATATAAACGTCCCATCCTAGTCTTGTAACCCATTGTGTCAAATGTCACTTTCCACGAGCCCAAGGTATTCAAACCTAGGTGCTCTAATACTAAGTTGTAACGTCTCGATATTTATACAATATTATTATCCAATCTCATGACATTCATGGAAACAATAAATAAGAGTAAATAATTTTATAAACTAAAATCCATCACATTCTTATAGATTCCTCTTCAAGTTCTTTAAAATAATTTACAATACACTGAAACGTACATATATAAAACAAAACATCGAATTACAACAAGGGCTTATACATTTCAAGGCTAAGGGCCTTGATTACAACCAATAAAATCCTATCTTGACATGTAACCTTGATAGCTGCAGGGAAACAACATCACAAGGAAGCTTCAATGCTTTGTTAAGAACTCCATCTACTTTTAACAAAGTTGTGGCTCATCTTCATCACTTGGAATTTGAGGATGTCTAGTCCATAAAAGGGAGTGAGCTTGTACGTCTAGTAGGAAATAAACTTAACAACTTATATGTGTGTTCAATACGATTGCAAATGTCGAACACTCACCATATTTACCGGCCACCAAGCATGGTAGGGTAAGAGAACCCCTTTTACTTTTTGAAAACCTCCACATTTACCAGCCACCAAGCATGGAAGGGCAATTGGAAACCCATTTCATTTCAAAAACACCGCCAAATTTTCCAGCCACTAAGCATGGAGGGGCAATTGGACACCCATCAATCGTTTCAACCATACCCTCTATATTTACCTGCATTTCGCTTGAAAGGGTGATTGGGAACCTTTACCACAATACCAATAACTCTGAGCACAGAAGAGTAATTAGACATCTCAACATAAACAACACATTTCTAAAACCACACACACACTTTTTAAATTGCTCAACACTTAATCCAAAAATCATGTGGATGCAATGCAATATGTGAGTTTCCAAATATTCCAATTTAACCAAAAAATATTTTTGTTATACAAGAAATCAACAAGTGAGAACTAGTGAAATATTTTCTATATCCATGAATTCAAGTCTTTCTCATTACCAGCTACAATCCCATGCAAGACATTATATTACATCCTTCCAACATTCCAAAGTCTCCATACGATTCACTTCCATGAATCCTTCATAATATTATCATAATTCATAATTCATAATTCTTCAATCTAATTTTTAATTTTTAACCCAATTTATTTTTTAAAAACATTTCAAAATAAAACCCCCCCCCCCACACACATATATATATATTCATGGAATATCAAATGAAATTTCAACACAAGGCACTATTTAGCTCAAACCCTCTTTTAATTTAAAAATACCAAATCTAGGGTTTCAAAAAAAATTGGGAGCTTTTCTCATTTCATCATCAAATCCACAAATCATCAAATACTTCTGATCAATATCTCCAAGCATTCAAAATATTTCAAAAACTTAAGTGAAAACCCCATTTTTGAATATAAACATCTTTCAATCAAGATTTCAAACTGAAAACAACCCACAATTTCCAAAATACAACATAATCAAACAAAATCATAAATGATTAGAGTTAAAAGAACTCCCTACCTCAAGGGTGACAACTATCTACCAAGACACCAACAAAAGCCTCGACGAAACCACTATCCAATCGATCAAAAGAACGATCTTCATTTCTCCTTCACTAATCTTGCATGATCAATGGTGGATCCTTGGTGTAATGGGGTGAAATGAGGCTAGCGTTTTCAGACATGAACAAGTGAAGGAGAGAAAAGTGAGAGAAAAAGAACAAAAAAATGGATTTTATATTGGCTAATCTCGAATAGATTGCTCGAGCGAATACTAAATCGCTCGAGCGTCAAAGACATAAGGCCGATTGAGCGATCAAACCTTGCTCAAGTCTAAATAGGTCGTTCGAGTGACCACTCTACCGCTCAAGCAAACACAACCAACTCTTAGAATCTCTAGCTTGCAAACAATGTATTGGATGCTTTGCAAGATCGCTCAAGCGAGCACTTATTTGCTCGAGCGAAAAAGAAAATTTTCAAACTGTTATAGAAATTTAAAAACATTGAAATGTAATTACTTTTAACTTTAATAAAGCATATGTACTATTGTCAAATTTTAATTCAAATTCAAATGGTTGGAAGACAACATCCACCTGCAGCTCATGTGCTCCCATTTACTAGTATATATATAATATATGTAGTGTTTGTTTTCTTTTTTCATTTTTATGTGATACATTCTAAATGCTTTTTTTTTTAAAAGTCATATCAACATCTCTTTTCTAGTTACAGATAAAATTCTACACAAATTTAATTTCAATAATAACCAATTTTATATAGACTTTATTTGAGAAATACTTATTTTTCATTTATTTTTTTATCGTGTGTTTAGTTTTGTCATTGTCAGATTTCTTTTATATACTTGATATTTTAATTTAATTATGATGATATTTGAAAGCAAAATTATCTCGAGATACAAATAAATAAGACAAAATGTGCTTAATTATGTGCATTGCACTAATTAAATTAATTTTCTTTTATATTTTTTGCAGTTTATATTTAATTTTTTATTTAAGATGAAATTATTTATTACAAAATATTTATATTTAATTTAAATTTTATATACCTATATACAATATTTATGAATAATTCAAAAAGAATATTAAAGAAAAAATTAATATTCTACGTAATTAATTTGTATATTTTCTTCTTAATCCAATCACAACATATTTATATTTAATCTTTTAAATAAATTTTGTGTAGTTCTCTTTCTACATATTTTTATTTTCTAAATAAATATAAAAATAAAAATAAAATAATTAGAATCACTTTTAGTTTTATATTACAATTTTTTTTTTAATTTAACTATTATTTTTAATATCAAAATAAGTATTCATTTTACTATATTATAATTTAATGTATATCATATAAAATCGTTATATGATAGTTATACTTTTATAACACAATAGAAATAGAACTATCAAAACAAAAAAATAATTTAACTAAATGTATTAAATATAAGTTTTCAAATAACAAATTTATAGAATGATAAGGCTAAAATGATTAAAATAAATAATTTAAATATAATTTATTTTAAATTCAAATTAATATTATTATTTTGTAACACATATCGTAATATAACACACTATGAGTTATAACCAAGTCATAATTTGTATATTATAGAAATTTTTTGTTGTTTTTTATTTATTTTTAAAATATTTGGATGATTTTTAGTAAATTTTATTAATACAAATGAGGATTTGATTTCGTGTCTTATTCACCCAAAAAACAAGGATTTGATTTTAGGTGGAGAATATATATTTTTTTTTTCATAATTTTGAAATAAATTGTTTTTATAAGTTTTTATTTTACATATCACACACAGTAACAAAAATTTTTATCACCCATTAACAAATTTTCTACAGATAAGGTATTAAGACGCAAAATCAACTTTTTATTGCGACTAAAAATTTAGTCGCCAAAAATGCTTTTTTTTTGTAGTGCATCGATATTTCTTCATTTTTAGATTCCCCCCTCTTTCAAAATTTTGGCTACTAAATTTACTTTTTTTTTGATCGGCAAAGAAAAACTTTATTGATAAAGCATGTAAAAAAGATACAAAACATCAATAAAAAGGAAAACTTCGAGCTGCTGAGGCTCCAAGCTCCAGTTGGTGAGGAACCAACAAAACAAAACAAGAAGATAAGCATAACAGAATTCCGGCCATGACTGGAAACGCAGTCTTCTCCCAGGTTAACACACATTTCTGCACCAAACTGAACACAACTGACCAAACCCGATCCAATACCAGCACTCAATCACCGAACCATCAGAGGGGCAAGGTAACTCAAGCACCAAACCATCCCTGCAGCATAGCAGCCTAGCAGCTAATCACCCAACAGCAAGCAGCCAGCAGATACCAGCCAAAATTGGTCATTTCCAGAATTGGTCATTTACACCAAGTTGGTGAGTAACCAACTGGAATGAAACAGAAAGAAAACAAATGCCAAAAGCTCAACTCGCAAAAAGCATAAAGAAACAGAATTGGTCACTCGTTAATCAACCCAACCACATCATGCCCTTAATTCAAATTGTTGGCTGCTCTGAAGGACTGAAATAGAAGCATACACACAGCAGAATTCTCAATATTAGATTGGCTCACAGGGACTGACAGATTAGCCCACAGGAACCAACAGATAAGCCCACTTACAGCAGCACCCACACAGTAGGATCACGGCAGCAGTCCTCAGATTAACACACAGCAGTATACATACAGCAGGCTATATCAGCCCATACACCCCAAAGCCAGTCCAGAATCCAAACTTAGCAGGCTATAAGCTGAATAGAAACCATGGCCTTCCTCAAATGCATTCCTTAACCTGAGCCAAATTGATGGTTAGATCCAAGACAGAGTACCTGATCTTTTTTACAGCAGCTTTAATCCATAAAGCAAATCTAATCTTTATTAGCTCACCTAACTCAACTGCACTTGGTTGCACTCCACTGAACAAGCATTCATTCCTTAACTTCCAGATGGACCAAAGTATAATACATGGCAGGGCTCTCCACAATCTCCTAGCTAATCTCTTATACTTCCATCCTATCCACCAATGAAACAATCCGTCAATATTCCTTGGCACCACCCATATACACCCCCACCAAATCATTACATCAGACCATACCTGCCATGAGAATGGACAGTGAAGTAAAACATGCACAGCAGATTCATTCTCCACTTTGCAAAAAACACATAGCACAGGAGCCTCATTGTTCAGCACACCTATATGTTTTAAGAAGACCCCTGTTTTCACTCTATTCCTCCAGGCTAACCACCCAAAAAATTGAACTTTGGGGGGAATGTCATTATTCCACACAAACTTACATATTTGGAGAGAAGGGCCCAAGAGGGAATCACTATACCGATAAATATCGGATGCCTTAAACCTGTCACCAACAGAACCATTCCAAACAGGGCAGTCTTCCTCATTCCGTCCTATAGAAGGGGTCACCAAAAGCACATCTGCCAACCTGTTTGCCTCAGCCTGTTCCCACTCAAATAATGGCCTACGGAAGCAAAAGTTCCAAACCCCGGAGCTGGATTTCCTTTCAAGAAAGTAGGACAGTGAACCATCTTTTACTGTTGACAAACTAAATAATCTAGGAAATTCATCTTTAAGACAACTACCACCAAGCCACTTATCATACCAGAATTTAATTCTCCGCCCATTACCCGCCTTTATCTCAAATTTCTCCACAAAGAACTCCACAAGAGGTTGATTCAGACTAGCAACCGCAAGAATATCACCCCAGATTCTAGAAAGTCTAGCTGATGAGTTTATAGGTGGGAGCCATTGACCCTCCTCAATCATATACTTGCTGCATACCATTCTTCTCCAAAGAACATTTACTTCACTTCCAAATCTCCACCACCATTTAAGGAGCAAACTTGCATTGACATCCTTAATTCTTCTAATTCCCAACCCTCCTTGGTTCAGACTTTTAGTAACTTCAGTCCATTTCACCAAATGAACCTTCCTCTTCAAATCATTCCCACCCCAAAGGAAAGAAGCTTCAAGCCTTTCAATCTCTCTAACCACACCACAAGGCATTCTAAACAGAGACAGATAATAAATCGGAAGGTTAGATAAAACGGACTTGATCAACGTTAATCTACCTGCAAAAGAAAGTAGCCTTCTCTATTGTTGAGTGTCACTTGTTGGGTTTTGATTCTGCATATGATTAACTTTAAAGCATTTTCTAACATAGTTGAGATATGTTTTAAACAATAATGTTCTTTATTTTTTCTCATTTGTGTAATTTGGATCTATTTCTTGTACTTTTGATTTTCATCATTAACAGAGTTAGGCTGGAAATCATTTGAAATGTTTAGCCTAGCGTTGGAACCTAACATTATCTACCATTGGAAAAAATATTGAGTGCATTGGTGTGACCGCTCAATAAAAAACTACACACGAGATTAAATGAACCATTCTTGCCTATCACAAATTCAAAAATATACTGATTCCTACGCAAAATAAGATTGTTTGTTGGATAGTAATACATCACGTGAATTATCGTCCAACATTTAATCCAAATGATACAAAAGTCGCTATCATATTTTATGACATTTAGATAGTGTTGAATGATAGATGGATGAAAAATCCGAATCCCATGCAAATTACTGCATATACCCCATCTTAATAAATAAATAAAAATAACTAATGTTCTAGAGTTTCACCAAACAGAGCCAAAGTTTGTGTCATAAAAGTTTTTTTTATTGGGGATAAGTATTTGTCATAAAAGTTGAAAAACAACCCCTTCAAAATGTGTGTACCATATGTATCTTATAACTAAATAATAAAATGACATAATTTCATATTTTCTTAATCATAATTAAAAAAAATTGTAATAACTAAATATAACATGAGACATAACTAAAGAAGAAATTAACATAACTAATGGGCATATGGTACATCATTTTAAGGGTGTCCATATTAGAATTTTCCTTATTATTATTATTATTATTATTGCTATATTTTGCATTCTTCAGGCTTCAATAGGTAGGCGCCTAAGCTCAAATCGATATATGGTTATTTTCATGAAGATTTTTAAACTACTGAAAAGTGTCACTTCAATTTTATAAATTGTAAAAACGTATAAATAAATTCTTTAAACTATTGAGAAATATCACTTTATCTCTAAACTATACAAGCATACAAATGGATCCCTAAATTGTTGGTGTGTTTTACTTTGATTCATTCCGTTAGGGGTCCAATTTATATGTTTTATAATATAGAGGGAAAATAATGCTTCTCAATAATTTAGAGGTCAATTTGTATGTTTTTATAATTTTGAGAATCAAAATAATATTTTTCAATAATTTAAGGAGCATTCGTATAAATAATCCAATAAATATATAAAGATTCTGACTTCTAAAAAGTTCTCTTGGTTTTCTTTGAGAGCCAAATTTACACTTTGTTTGATTGTATACATTTTTATTTTTGTAATTTCTAACCTTTGGTGCGATAGAGAATGAGTTAATAGAAAATGATTTTCATAATCAATAGAAAATGAGGATTTGGTAAAAACATATGTTTTCTTGTTTTTTAAATATACACATAGTGTTTTGTTATTTTAAGGAAACCTACTAGATTTTCACCTACTCTATTAACATTGTCGTCACCATCAATTAACACTATCACAGTTGTTGCTGCCACTACGATGCTTCCCAACCATCCCCACCTCACCCCTCAGCCGTCGACACTGCCAACACTGCCACAACTACCAAAACTATCCTTTTCAAAGTTACAATCAAATATACAAAAATAAAAGAGAGGTTTGATGGAGCAATGGTAGGTGTTGATGGTTGGAGCTGCCCGACGCTGCTATTGGCATTACAACAGGTGCACCATAGGTTAGCCCCAATCCAGTCCTCTCGTACTAGGATTGGCTCCTCGCAGTTCTCCCTTTAACACCAAAGAATATTTTCTTAAGGCTTTCTTCTTATTTTTTTTTTATTTTTTGTTTTTTTAGTCAAAACAAATAGAGCGATAAAATAAAGAAAAGTTAAAATTCTTGCAATGACTTTTGTATTTGTCTTTTAGAATTTCTGGCGACATTTTTCTTTGCCATTAAAGTTGAATGTTCCTTGTGGATCTCACATAATAGACATATTCTCAAGTTAAGTTATCACATTAAAAATGTGTTGGGATTGACTTGACTATCTGAATAAAAGTGCAGTGGCCAATTGAGCTAACCTAATTCATAGGAGATTATAGTTATCGATTCATTTTGCTTATATTGGGTCTCTATCATGTGATCATTTAATAGAAAACTAAATTTAAAGATTTCAAGTTAAATCAATAGAAGAAAATAAAAATTGTTGTGTACCTAACCCCATTCATGGAGGTAATTTAGACAGTAGACTTCTTGGTGGTTATTGTGTTCCACTCCAGAATCCTACTCTTCTTTTCTCTCACACACCAACGAAAAAATATGAGATGGAGGCTAGAGTTGGAGTCACTAAAAAAAATGAAACTTTTAGTGACCGATAAAAGTTGACAGTAAATGTACAAAATCCATCGCAAAAAAGTATTAGCGATGGATATGCGACGAATATGAGGCGAGGCAACAAGTGGCGGGGCAAATAGTATTTGAAATGGAAATACATCACTGCAATTTATTCGCTACTGATTGCGCCAATCCTTTGTGATGGCAGTTAGCTGTCCCAATAAGTCTATATAACAGAATATACCTTTCTTTTGCGATGTATATAGTTCACCGATTGCGATGGTATTATGCCATCACTAAAAAATTAAAAAAATTTAGCGACGCTTCAATTTCTGTCGATAAAGGTTAAATTGCAGAATTTTTGTTTTTCTCATTTTATTGATTTTTCTTTGCGATATTTAAATACCATCGCAAAATATTATTTTAAAAAAATGTGAAACCATTATATAAAATTACCTATATAATACTTCATGTGATAAAATACATTCGCAATTACCAAAAAAAAAAATCCATTTTTAAAAAATGCCTGTATCAACTATTAATATTTGCAAAAACAAATATCAATTGACATCACAAAATCAAATATTTGAATATTAATCCAAAGCAATCACTGTGATGTCCCATGTTTCGGATTTGAATAGTTTTGTGTAGTGGAGTAGTATGTATTTCTTTCGATGTTTCGTTTATCGTTTTGAGTCATTGGAATTTCTTTCTACTCTTTCTTAACCCCTCTTAATGTTTCTGATTTGAAAATTTTGAGTATTAGGGGTTAGAAATTGCCTTGGGGTGTAAAATCATTTTCCGGGCTGCTTGGCAAAATCGCTCGTGCAGATTGGTGGAACTGCTTGAGCGGAACTACGCAATGTAGGGGGTTTTCTAGGCAGAATTTCCGCTCGTGCAGAATTAGGAACCGCTCGAGCGGATTTCGGTGAATTTTCTAGGCCGCCTCTGGACTATTCTGCTCGTGCGGATTTGGGATTCTACTTGTGCGAAATTGGAACCACATGTGCGGATTTCGGTGCGTCAGTCTCAAATTTTGTGTTCCTTTTTTTCTCAAAACTGATGCCAAAGGGGTGTGCTGACCACTTTTTTGAGATCTCTCTCTCTCTCTATCCGTCTTGCTCTCCCTTCTCTCTACAAACCCCACAAATTTTAATCTTCTCTCTAAGATTTAGCAAGATTTACCGAGAATTTGAGAGGGCTTCTTATACTGAATCGAAGAGGGCAATGAGGGCTACGTTCTTACTGATCGAAACGAGTTTTCACCAATATCTATTTTTAGGGTTTTTCTCTCCTTCCTCTTCCAAGCTTGACGTAGGGAAAATCTTTGAGCTATATATATACATTTTTGCAAGTTTATACATGTTTTGAGTATGTTATCATGTTTTGTGTTATGATTTTGGGTTGTTGCACCCTAGATGATGTTTGGAGTTGATTTCATCTATTTTCTCCAAAACTTTTGAGAATGTGAGTATGTTATAAGGTGTGGGTATTGTTTTGGAAAAATCTTTTCGAAAATGGAACAAAAACCTTATTTTGATGAAAACCTTAGAATTTGGGGATTTTGGAAAAAAGTTGTGAGATTGGCAAATTGATGCTAGATAATTTACCATGTGAGTAAATGATAGAGGAAATTCTACGGTTATATCAAATGAAGAGATTTCATGAGAAAATGAGAAATTGTAGAATTGAAAAGCTTGAGCTTGTTGTTGTTATTGTGGAAGAACAAATGCTAAAAATGATGTTTAACATGTGGAGAATTCATGAATGTTTCTTTTGTTGTATTGTCTCTTGGAAAAATATACAACGATGTTATAATGATAAGAGATGTGAAATTTGATCACAATGGAGGATTGTGTGGAGAAATTGATAAATTTAGAAATCTCAAGGCATTGATATAGAAATGTATAACACTAGCATATTATTTAAATATTATCACTTTTTGAAATGTCATTGTCGAGGTGTTTAAATGGAACCTTATTATTGCATTGGGCATTTGCATAGTCATTCCATTTTATCATTGATCCAATTGATTTTGAACATTGCATTGAAAAAAGGTATTGTTTTGAGAAAAAAAAAAATTGTTTTTTGAAACAAGATCATATTGATTTGTTTTTGGGTTAAATACGGTGGAAAATCCTGTTAGGGGGTGTAGTTGGGGAATTAAGTTGGACTGAGTGTCCTTGGTGTAAGACCAGAAACATGCACGTGCGGGTGCCTAAGCCCTCCGATTGGAAGCCGGAAAGGTAAGATTTGGTAGTGCCTAATAAGCCTACTTGTTGACATTAGCCCTGGGGTTTTCCTTGAGTCGCATTTACCGCCCCTTTGTACTACATTGAAATTATCAAATTGTTAAATTCTCAAGATTGCATCATGCACAAAAGTTTTCAAAAGGTAGAGATGTATGTTTTTGAATATTGCATGGCATATGCATGCATCCAATGAAATTGTATAAAATGTATATATTTTGTTAAGATTTTATCTAATGGGCTTTCTGCTTACTCCCATGGCATTTTGTGCCGGAAAATATGTGGTGATCCCCCCGAGTTAGAGGCGTGGAATATGTTTTGAAGGCACAAGGTTCTTTCTTTGTTGTAATTATTTTTGATAAGCCAAGAGTTTTATATGTATGGGTTCGAAAACCACTTTTTTGTAACCGGGCATAACCCTTGGAATATGTTGTTGTTAAGGGCATTTATTTGTATTTGACTAATTATGCCACTTGCTATAGATTCATATACTAGGGATGTTGAATGTATATTCTCATGTGGAATATTCTTTGTAAATCTCTTGATGGTTATGAATACAAATGTTGGAGGTTTGAAAATGATGTTAATATGAGGGGTTAATTATTTTTACATTAAACAATGTAAGTTGATGAATTTAGATTGTATAAATATTCAGGGCATGACAACTTGGTATCAGAGTTACTGGGTTTGAATACTTGAGGCTTGCACAAAGTGGTTGTTTATCCATAATGGGTTCATTTCGCTTAATTATGAGATGTTCCATGTATTAGGTGTTATGTGATAACATTCTTACGTGACTAGATGGGTATGGGATTGAACTTTTGGGATGTTGTTTGCGCCTATCAAATTCCTTGAGGTCTTATTAGAAGGGTACTTGATCAATACTCATTTTACTAAGAATTTTTGGTATTTTGTGGGACAAATTTCATCGTAAAGGAGTAATTCGTATGTGTTTATGTGATTACTTGCTTATGTGGAGTGAAACTAAGTGTTTTTGTGATATGGAAATGTAAAGAGTTGCTATGATAAGACGTGTTGAGAAATGTGTCAAGTTGGTGATAATGTCTATGACTCATAATGAATTATGAAATTACTTGAAATGAATGGAAAATGAAATGGTAATTGGGTAAGGGGTTGATGATGATGAACTCATTGAGATGTTTTGTGACCATGAGTGAAGATTATGAATTTTATTTGGTGAATAATAGTAATATCAATTTGAGTTAAGGATTGTGGACTTGTGGTAATTGTGGTATAATTGGGTCGGAAGTTTAAGTAAAGAGGAAGAATCTTGTGTGAACTTGTGAAGAGTGATTTTATGAGGGATGAATCCTTTAATCTTATAAATGATGAGTCTTCTTAATAAGATGTTTTAGGAAAGGAAAGGAGAAAGCAAAAAGTAGAAATATCTTTATCCTTGTATATTTATGATTTGGTATGTTCATGTGGTGTCTTCATAGTTATAGCTATGTATGAGTCGAGATTTTGTTGGGGGGCACCTTTGGATGTGTGCTAAATTTGTTGTGCTTGTTTTCGATTAGGATGTCTAGGCGAGGAAGTGATGACTTTCCTCTTTCCACACACGAAGAATCGAGGAAGCAGTTTCTAGAGTTACGCTAGGGTACTACACCTTTGGCACAATTTGAGGCATGGTTTACCAACCTATCAAGGTTTGCTCCAGAGTTGGTGAAAACTGAGGAGCTCCGCTGTGCAGAGTTTGAGAGCGAGTTATGTGATGAGGTTCGTGGAAGGATTGGCGATTCTTGGCATAGGAATTATCGCGTGCTTAAGGAAGCAGTGGCTCACATGGAGGCCGTAGTTCTGGTCATGAGGCAGAGTGGGAAGGAGGCCACTTCGACAACATCTACAACTTGGGGTCATGGTAGACCCAGTAAGAACCAAAGAAGAAAGGCAAGTTATTGCCTAAACCAATAGTTGCACCATCGGGACCATCTAGCCGACCAAGACTTAGGGCAATCGAGTGCTCACTAGGGGAGCAGTCATTGGGATCCTTACCAGTTTAGACATCAAACTAGTCACGTATTCTAGGACTACCTATTTTTCATGTGTGTCATCATCCGGGTCATGTTAGGTGTTTTTGTACCCAACCAGGGACTTCCTTGGGTGTTTCACAATCTAGTCAAGTTCAGTCTTATCTATCTGGGCAAGGGTGATACCCATACCAAAACCGAGTAGGCCAAACTTCAAGGGCCTTTGGAGGGTCAAACTTTTATCCTTAGAAGGGAGAAACATGTGTGTGTTTCAAGTGTGGCTAGCTGGGTCATGTCTGTAGCTCTTGTCCTTAGCGTTAGAATTCTGGGAGTGTTTCTTGGGTTAAGAATGACCAGTGTCGACAGTCTGGTTAGAAATGTGATAGTGGATGGATGGCTATTTTGGGTAGTTAGTTTTGGCTACCTTGTTTTGTGAGTAGAGGATAGACTGTCGTAATTATTATGTGATCATTTTCTTTTGTAACCGGTATGGTGTAGAATGTTGTAATATTATGACTTTTGTTTATGTTTTTTGAGTTGGATATGTTATGATTTGAGTTTCCCTTAATGTGATGAGTTGCTATGAAATTTGGAAATGTTCATATTGAGACGCATGAACTATTGTGTTTTGACTTGGAAATGTGATGGCCAGAAGGCCTTATTTTGATTTACGGATTGCCTACTATGTTAAATAATTTGTGTTTGGCTGAAATTGATTTAGAATGGGTGGATAGTGGAGTTAGTGAAAGATGGGTATTTTGAGGGTCATTATGATCAATTAGAATATTACAAGGGTGGAGTTATACCAGTCAGTGTATCCAGTTAGGTTGATGTTAGCTATCGGCTTAGGGTAGAAGTATAAGTTTTGATTTATTGCAGTGGAGACTTCTTGGGGGTGTATATTGTTTTGCGATGGGAATTATGGGTATTGGCCTCGAGAGGTCCACCTTGGACTGGAAAAGGTGTGGGAAAGGTTGTAGAACCCCACATAGGAGTGTTTGGTGTTGTTATATTGTCGTTTTGGTGCTAAGAGAGGAGAGTGGTTGAACGGATGAAATGTTTGAGTCTAATGGGTCAATGTAGGGTAAGGTGTTATTGTTATCATACCATGAGTTAGATAAATCGGTGTCCTTAGTATATCTTCAAGAATTCTTTATCAGGTCAATAGGAGTTGATTGTGTTGGTGTTTAGGGTAGTTAAGAGTGGCTGACGTGAAGGTGATTTGAGTTTCGTTTATAGAAATTTCTTCCTAGTCTACCGAGGGCAATTAGTTTCGTTTTGTGATGGTTATTATAATAATAGATTCATATTTCAATTTGGATTTGGTGGTATGCGAGAGTGTGTTGATGTGATTGGTTGTGTGTTTCTTGTAATAAGGGTAAGGTCCTTTTTGCAAGCCTTGTCCATGGAATAGGAGCATTTTGTATATGTACGGTAATGGTTGGGAACCTGGGATGTTGCTAGGGTAGCTCATTTCATGGATATATTTTGAGTCGAGTGGCAGTGAGGTGTTAAGAGAGTTAAGGGGAAGTTTTGGAATTAACTATATAGCAGAATATGTGTTTAGGTGACCTTTTGTCCTAGGTTAACGGGATCCGCTATAAGTTCTAGATTCGGTATGGATTACTTCCTTTGGTGTGAGCATGTGAATGGTTTGTTAGTATTTGCACTGGTTAGGCCTCTTCCTTATTAATTAAGTTTGGGAAGTGTGATTTTAGACTCCTGAGGTGAACTTTTTGGGAGACGTTTTAATTGAGGGAAGGCGGGAATGAATTTAGTAATGGTTAGAGTTTCAAGGGTGTTATTAGTTGAGGAGGTCAATGTAGTGACCGCTTTTCTGGGTGAGAATTCTGTGAGTGACATTGCGAACCTTGTCTTTCTTGGTACTCTCGTAAAGCAGGGCAAGTTAATCTTTGGGTGTTTTAAATCTTGTGCTTATCTTAAGACCTTTTGTTCAGAGTGTTATCCGGGATTATGTTTTGATCTGTGTTATTATTCCCTAGATGGGGACGATTATGATAGTTTGTTTTATTTAAAGGAGTGTAGTAACGGGTGGTTGGCGAATATCATAGTTGTGGTAATGGAATGCAAATTTTGGGTGATTTTCAGCTGTTGGTTGAACTTCTTTTTGCCATGTTTGGCATGTTCAATTTCTACGTCATAACATGATTACCATCCTATTAGTAACGATTGTGTCATTAGTCGAGTGATAGTTGGGAGCATTATCAATTGAAGTATTTTGGAACGGAAATTGGGAACTAAAACTTTGCCTTGTTGGGAATTTCTTTGTTTCAAAATGGTGTTGAGCATTTAACAATAGTCGAGTGGAAATGGGAGCATGTTACCATGGATTTTGTAGTTGAGCTTCCTAGAACAAAACGGGGCAATGATGTCATTTGGGTGATTGGTGTTAGGTTAACTAAGTCTATACACTTCATTCCAATGCCCACTGACGACTCAGTTGAGCTTTTGACAGAGTTATATGTTAGAGAGATAGTTCGACTTCAAGGGGTCTTTGTGACCATTGTCTCGGATAGAGGTCCTCATTTTACTGCATGGTTGTGGCAAAGCCTTCAAGAGGCGTTGGGAACTAAGTTAGCCTTTAGCACCGTTTATCATCCTGAAACTGATGAGCAATCAAAGCGTACCATTCAGATTTTGGAGGACATGCTTAGATCCTGTGTCCTTGATTTCAAGGGGTCTTGGGAGAGGCACTTACCGTTGATTGAGTTTGCCTATAACATAGTTATCGGGCTAGTATTGAGATGGCACCATTTGAGGCCCGGTATGGCTGACCTCACCGGTTTGTTGGGCCGAAGTGGGTGATACACCATTGTTGGGCTCGGATCTTGTTAGGGAAACGACCGAGAAAGTTACTCTCATTTGAAAAAGGTTAGCTATCACTCAAAGCCGACATAAGAGTTATGCCGATAAGTGAAGATGACCTCTATCTTTCTTGGTAGGTGACCACGTGTTTCTTAAAGTCTCATTGAGGTGGGGTTCGATGAGATTTGGCAAGAGTGGTAAATTGCCTCCTAGGTTTATTGGACCTTTTGAGATTTTAGAGCACGTTGGAGAAGTGGCATACCGTTTGTCCTTACTGCCATAGTTTTCAGGGTTTCACAACGTATTCCATGTATCTATGCTTTTGAAGTTTGAACCTGACCCATCACATGTACTTGATTGGGTTGATTTGGAGGTAGATGAGGATGCCTCATACGAAGAGCGACTGGTTCAGATTTTTGATGCTCGAGAACAAGTGTTGAAGGGTAAGACCATACCGTTAGTGAAAGTGTTGTGGAGGCACCATGGAGTTAATGAGGCAACTTGGGAATGGGAAGCGGAAATCCGTTCCAAGTATCCGGATTTGTTTGAGGACGCTTAGTTTGTTCTAGATTGTAATTTCTTTTGTGTTTGAAAATAAATCCTTGAAATTGTAAACCACTTGTTGTTATGATTGTTATTGTCTTTTGAGTATGAGAACTGTTGTAGGACTGTTACAATTGTTGTTGAACTCGTGCTTGGGATTATCATGTTAGTGGTTATTAGATTGTGGCCTTGGCCCATGGAAAGATTTTGATAATGATAGTAAAATATTGTTGAGATTAAGATCTCCATGTTATGATTGATTTATTGCTATTGTGGATTCATTTTGTCATTAGGGTGGTTGTTACCACTTGGAGCCTTGCTGTTGTTTTGTTCTTGTTTTTTGGATGTGTTGACGAGAGGGGTAACCAATTTCTGAGGCAAAATTTCCAAAAGGGGGAAGGTTGTGATGTCTCGGGTTTTAGGTTTGATTAGTTTTTTTTTGTAGTGGAGTAGTATGTATTTCTTTTGGTGTTTCATTCATCATTTTGAGTCCTTGAAATTTATTTATACTCTTATTTAACCTCTCTTAATGTTTCTGAGTTGAAAATTTTGAGTTTTGGGGGTTAGAAATTGCCTTGGGGTGTAAAATAATTTTCTGGGTTGCCTGGCAAAACTGCTCATCCGGATTGGCAGAACAGCTCGAGCGGAACCACTACTGAAGGGGTTTCCTGGGCAGAATTTCCGCTTGTGCGAAATTAGGAACTGTAGACACCCCACTTTTGATGGTCCTTCAAGACTTGGGTGTCCTTGCATGTACATCTGATGATGAGTCTGATTGCTCGCCGAGCACTCAAAGTCCTCAACCAAACGCCACAGGTTTGAGCTTTCCAAACCCTACATCCTTGTTGTGTCCCTTTTGGACCATGTCTTGGCCTCCCTCCCCTATAGTTTTTGGTGGCCTGCTGGCCATCTGTGCGGGATGCCGGCCAGGGATTTTGGAATTCACATTTTCTATATAGGGGGGTTCCTTCCCCATTTTTGAGGGTTAGACATTTTGGAACAAAAAAATCTCTCTCTAGATTTATTTCTCTCTCTTGCAATTTTATGCTTGGTTGCTTGTTTTCCTTACACTTTTACATACACTACCTTAATCAAAGTTGCTTCTCTTTGGGTTGATGTTATTTGAGACCCTCTTTGAGCTCTTGAAGGTGGTTTTAGCATGGTTTGGTGCCTAAACTTGAGCTTTGCTTCAAAGGTATAACACTTGCCTTGTTTATTTTGTTTCAATATACTTGTTTTACCACCCTTTCTTACTATTTTGGGGCTAGTTTTAAAGTAAAAAAGTTCTGTTTTTGTGGCTTAAAAGTGGTGGTATGAGCCCTTTTTAGCTAGCGGGTGGTTCACCCTTTATGCTTCTTAGTTTGTAAGGTTTTTTATGCCTTTATTCATCACTTTCAAACCAACTTTTTTGGGCCTTTTAACCACTGAATTTTAGAGGTTTTTCAGTCATAAAAACGTAATTTTGAAGTCTAAAATTGGAGGGGGTAGCCTCCCCTCCTGGTGTCTTGTTTGCATGCCTAGTTAGCACTATGTATTAGCTTAATGTTTTAGCTTTTTGTGACTCAAGTCCAGCATGTTTAGAGCTCTGTTTCGATCTGTTTTGCCTCTGTTTTGGCTGTTTGGTGCCATTTGAGTCTTGTTTTGCATAGTTGTAGTTAGGTTCCTTCACTAGCTTAGTGTTTTAAGGCTTTAACCATCATTGGTTTATTTTGGTTGCATGTTTTAGTGCTTTTATCACTAATTTCCAGCACTTAATCATCTCTGCAACCTCCGTCCTTTCTTGATTTTATTTTTCTTTGAAAGTGGTTCAAACCATTTGTTTGTTTAAAGCATGAAATTGAGGTGTTTGTGCTTAATGGTTTAATCCCTTCTAGGGTTCATTACCAATAGCATGATGTCTCTTTCACGCCTAAAACAACCTTTGGTTTTAAGCCCTCTTTTCATTAGAGGACACTCACCAATGGACTTAATTGATTAAAGGATGACTTGGTAATCAAAATGAGTAAACAAAATTGATAAGTAAAAGAGGCAAGATAATCATCTCTTTGTGCTGCATTGCATGTGTTCAAATCGGATGTTAGTTTGAGCGCAAGGAAAATGGGACATTTTATACTCAAAAGTGATGAAATGTGTCATTTTCCTATGCCTCCGTTGCCCTTGATCATGCATGATAGGGTGATGGTCATTTTGGTCTCATTTTGCATTTATTTAACTTGCACAATTGGTTTCACAAGCCATCATGCAATGGAATTGCTTGATTGATGGTGTATGAACCAAATTTTGTCCCCCCTTTGATTTTCCCATGAAAAGGAGAGGCAAAGTGTGCAGACAACCCTTGAAAAAAGCCCTTTTTTTGCTCTTTTTGTACTCTGCTGCAGCATGGTGACCCAATGCATCAGTGGCCGGTAGGCCACCATCCATGGCCAACAGTGCACCATAAATGGCCGGTAATGCACCTTTTTGGCTGGCAGAGGGCCGACAATATTCATCCATGGCCGGCAGGCCACTGATGTAAACCTCAGTTGATTTTGGTAAGATGGAGCAGAAAGGTTCTGGAAATGCTCATCTCTGCAAACAGAGGCTCTCGAGAGTAAAACAGAGGTCTTTTTGAGCAAAAACCGAGCATGTGCATCTTCCACTTCTTGAGGCGGAGTAGTGGCAACATAGTTTAATGTCTTACATGCTTAGTCCATGCGCATTTGTGTTGTAAATTAATTAATTAGTTTCCTAGTTAGTTAAAGTATTGTAATAATTAGTAATTAGCTTAACTAGTTATTCATTTGGTTTGTAATAATTAGCTAGTTGGTTAGCTTATTCATTCGGACCCTCCTTTGCGATGGCTTAATGTTGTAATAAGTTCGCTTTTGATAGTTAGATTAGGGACATGTTTCAAATTAAGATATCGCATGCCTGCATCCATTCATTTGTATTGCATGCACCAAGGCTCGGCGCATCATTCAAATTGCATTATTATTTCAATAATTCTTTGAATACGCGTTTAATCGCATGTTATCAAAATTGCTTCATATGACATGTTAGTAGCCGAGCCTATTAATTGCATATTGCATGTGTTGCTTTAGTCATCTTGTATAGTTAGGAATCATGCATTTTTTTAACTCTCATGTTTTCTTAGCTCGGAGGTGAGTTTTTATGCTTTAGCATACTTGCATAGCTGTGAATGTTGCCATGTCTAGCATGCTTTCCATGAGGCTAAATGATTATTTGCTAAACTACTTGAATGCCTGTGGATGAATGCTTGTTGTTTGAACTGGAATGATTCAACGAATGTACGTTTTAAGCCCACTTTGTTAAGTGACAAATCATGTTTTAAGCCCACCATATTTGGTGGCAAATCCGCATATTTAAACCCACTTGAGGTGGAAAATTCAAACCATTTTCAAAAACAAACATGAGTTGAATTGTTCCAAATTGAGCAAACTAGTCTATATTTGCTTGTGTGCATCACATAGTAAAGCTAGCTTAATAACCGGAATAAGAACACATAATATTTGTAAAAAATTATGCCATGATTAGTAGAGGCCGATCATTGATCGGGCGAGCGGGGGGCTCAATTCATGACCCTCCCCTCTCATACCCAAGTTCTCGAGCTGAAGCAACGTTGGTGATGACGGACACGTGGCCTTTGGCATGAGTCATGGGTTTCCTAAATTTCCCCAGAAATAAAATATTTTGGTGGCGACTCTGTTTCTGGCAAAGCATTCCAATTTTGGCACTTTTTTATTCAAAATCAATTTTCCAAAATGATTTGCTGGATTGGACTCTTTGGTGATTATTAGTTTCACATTGCACTTGTGAGATTAGATTTAGAATCGCGGGAGTCCGAACTGAAGGGCTTCTTTTCAAACCTTCCGAAAGGGGGCACGAAAAACCCGAGCTACAGGGACCGCTCAGGCGGATTTGGGTGAATTTTCTGGGCAGCCTCTGGACCATTCTTCTCTTGAAGACCAATACTAAACCGCTTGTGCGGATTTAGGATTCTGCTCATATGGAATTGGAACCACACGTGCGAATTTCGACGCATCAGTCTCAAATTCCATGCTCCTTTTTTGTCAAAACTAATACCAAAGAGGTGTTTTTACGACTTTTTCAGCTCTTTCTCTCTCTCTCTCTCTCTCTATATATATATATATATATCCATCTTGCTCTTCCTTCTCTCTACAAACTCACCAAATTTCAATCTTCTCTCTAAAATTTAGCAAGATCTACCAACAATTTGGGAGGGCTTCTTACATCAAATTGAAGAGGGCGACAAGGGCTACGTTCTCACCGATCGAATCCAATTTTCATCAACATCCATTTTTAGGGTGTTTCTCTCCTTTCTTTTCGAAGCTTCAGGTAGGGAAAACCTTTGAGTTATATATACATTTTTGCAAGTTTATACATGTTTTGAGTATTTTATCATGTTTTGAGTTATGATTTGGGTTGTTGAACCCTAGATGATGTTTGGAGTTAATTTCATCTATTTTCCCCAAAACTCTTGAGAATATGAGTATGTTATAAGGTATGGGTGTTGTTTTGGAAAAATCTTTTCGAAAATGGAACAAAAACTTTGTTTTGATGAAAACACTGGAATGTGGGGATTATGGGAAAAAGTTGTGAGATTGGAAAATTGATGCTTGATAATTTACCATGTAAGTAAATGATAGAGGAAATTCTATGGTTATATCAAATAAAGAAATTTCATGAGAAAATGAGCAATTGTAGAATTTGAAAAGCTTAAGCTTGTTGTTGTTAATGTGAAAGAACAAATGCTAAAAATGATGTTTAACATGTGGAGAATTCATGAATGTAGCTTTTGTTATATTGTCTCTTAGAAAAATATACAATGATGTTATATTGATAAGAGATGTGAAATTTGATCACAATGGGAGATTGTGTGGAGGAATTGAAAAATTGAGAAATCTCAAGGCATTGATATAGAAATGTATAGCATTGGCATGTGATTTAAAAATTATTAATTTTCGAAGTGGCATTGTTGAGGTGTTTAAATGGAACCTTATTATTGCATTGGGCATTTGCATAGTCATTCCATTTTGTCATTGATACAATTAATTTTGAACATTGCATTGGAAAAGGTATTGTTTTGATAAAGGAAATTGTTATGTGACACAAGATCATATTGATTTGTTTTTGGGTTAAATACGGTTGAAAATTCTGTTATGGGGTGCAGTTTCGAAATTAAGTTGGCTTAAGCGTCGTTGGTGTAAGACCAGAAACACGGGAATGCAAGTGCCTAAGCACTCCAGTTAGAATCTAGTAAGGTAGGATTTGGTAGTGTCTGATAAGCCTACTTGTAGACACTAGCCTTGGAGATTTGCTTGAGTCGTATTTACCACCCCTTTGAACTACATTGAAATTATCGAATTGTTAAATTCTCAAGATTGCATCATTCACAAAAGTTTTCAAAAGGTAAAGATGTATGTTTTTGAACATGGCATGGCATATACATTGATCTATTGAAATTGCATAAAATGTATATAGTTAGTAAAAATTTTCTCTACTGGGCTTTATGCTCACTCCTATGGGATTTGGTGCGGGAAAATATGTGGTGACCCCGCCGAGTTAGAGGCGTAGAATATGTTTTCGGAGCACAAGGCTCTTTTCTTTGTTGTAATTATTTTTGATAAGCCAATGGCTTTATATGTATGGATTCGAAAACCACTTTTGTGTTATCGGGCATATGCCTTGGAATTTGCAGCCATTGAGGTCATTTATTTGTATTTGACTAATTATGCCACATGCCATAGATTCATATACTAGAGATGTTGAATGTATATTCGCATGTGGAATATTCTTTTTAAATCTCTTCATGGTTATGAATACAAATGCTGGAGGTTTGAGAATGATGTTAATATGAGGACTTAATTTTGTTTACATTAAATAATGGAAGTTGATGAACTTAGATTGTATAAATTTTCGGGGTGTGACAATCACATTACGAAATTTAACCAAAATATTCAATATAACCTGAATTTTAGTATTCATATCAAATTACTGGCCAAATTACAATAGAAAATCAATTTAAAAACAAATGTCGGCATCGGTTGTAAGTTCCAACTTCAACATGAGAATATGTCACCACCACCTCTTCAGAAGAATAATATTTGTAAACAAAAAAATATTCGAATGATTTACAGCATAATCTCAAAGAGTTATTTGAACTTTTGAATCAATTTGACATGAATGACATAAGAATTACAATTGATTTCTATTTTCAAACTCACAAAGTGCCATCGAAAGTGTTTATGTGACTAAATTAACCACCACCAACATCTTAACCGGTTAGGCCCAAAAAAAACACAGATATGCAGCTTTTGTGTGTAGAAAACTGTCATAGAGTTCTTTTTATTATGTCACAAATATATCATTTTTTGTATAAGCGCTTTGGTGTTTTTTTTTTTTATATATATATATACATATTTTTTTAACTTTAATGTTCACCTCAAGTTTTAAAATTTTTATCTTTAGGAGACAACGAGAATGAAAATTGAAAGTTTTGATTTCTAAATGCCCCATTAATAAAAGCTAAGTACTTTGACAGATAATTATTCCCGCAAGCTATTGAAGGAATATATCTTACGTGTGTTGGTTCTCGTCCACTAGTGCATTGTGAGTTTGTTAAGGTTGGTCTTTTGGTTTAGTGGAAAATTCGACTTTATGCCAAAACGTTCATGTCATGTGACACATGGAGTGATAGGAAAATCTTTCTTCAGCATAGGGCCATAGATTGTTTCAAAAGTAGTAATCCTTTACTATAGTGATTTCTTTCCAAGTGACCATATATATATGTGTGTGCATATATTTATAAGCATTTATGTGTCTATATTATACCTTATCAATGATGCCCTTTCTCCTTTCTTGTCATTCCCAAAATTACTGTATTTCAATCCGTAGAAGTGCAAAAAAAATATTGGTTCTTGTTTTTTTGTCAACCTTACCGTGTGCTCTTCCTATTTGAAAACACATAGGAACCATCTCTTTTTAATCTTTATGCTTTTTCATACCTTTCTTTTTCCCCATTTGTATTCTCCCATAAGAACATCCAACAATGCCTTTATATATTTTCCTCAATTCATACTTATCATTATTGGTGCTTCAACAAATTCAAAATTTTAATGTCCACAAGCAAAAATTGGAAAACAAAAACTTCTCCCAAAAATTAGCCACTTCCATTCTTTTATCAATAGTTGATAGGTTGATCTGCTAATTGTTGGAACAATATTCTGTGTACAATAGAAAAACAAACTGAAACAAGCAAAATAAATTACTTATAGAATTTTCTTTCACCGGAAAGTAGAACAGAAAATAAATGATCAAGTTGAGAGTGACATTCTGTCCTGAAGACAAATTCACTGCTGCAAAGGCGCTCACGGACTAATGGCATCTATCTCCCAGGGTAAAATGATGAAGAACACAGACTGTAGTAGCACTACAAACAATCTATCCAATGAACCAGAACCTGAGTTCTACAACTCTATTAAATCTCTATAAACTAATATGAGGAATCAATGTAGAGGGGAAGAAAATAGGGATTTAAATCGAATGGAATGAACTTGCAGGAGAGGCTTGTATTTGTAGGCATAGTGGTGTTTATTCGGAAGGACAGAAGAACCCTTCGAATAGGTATGAATTTGAACCCCCCGAGAAGAAAAAAGATAGGTGACCGAAAAAGCACTATTTTGGAAAGAATTTGAGATTTCCCACAAGTTTTGAATTAATTCATTTTAAAAATTTAAATTTTCCCGCAAAAATTTGAAGAAGATTAAATGAATTTTGTCCAAAAAAATTAAAGATAGGATTCGACCCAACTCGACCTAGCACGGTACGGCGGCGACGGTGTGTGCATATGTGGTGTTTGAATGCAAAGCATGCTTGGTCCATAACTCCTCCCTCCACAAAACTTTGGGTATCCCTTGGGGCCCATCCCAAGTATGTCAACTTAGAGTTTATATGCTCATATAAACTCTCTCTTTGTTTCAATATGGGACAACCCAAAATAAAGCAACCCACATTTGTCTCTTCAACTTCCTACTTCACGAACCTGAAAATAATGTTAACTTCCCATTCATCCATATATGGTTTTGACGAATCGACTTTAACGTGTGATTTACCATGTGGCAAGGGGCACATCACCACTCGGACACGCCTCAAAATATGTATGGGTCCTATTTGAATTTGGGCATAAAGTTGGCCCAAATTAAGTCTACAAAACCAATTTTTCCAGCAAACTGTTACATGAATGGAATTGACGAAAAAGAAATGTAACAACATGATGATTCTAAAGAGAGTACAAAAATTAGAGATATTTTGCATAGGATAGGTAGCTTTTGGTTTTGAACCTTCCCATGTGAGACACGATCGAATTTACTAGCTAATTAGTGAACATGATGTTGTAGACACCCCATTTTTGACCGTCCTCAAGACTTGGACGTCACCGTTTGAACACTCGGTGATCATCCTTGTTTGTGTTCGTCTTGAGTTCCCAGAGGTCTCGGTTATGCGCCTTGCCTCAAGATCTCTCGACTCGACTGTTTTGTGTTTGGTTTTGCACCAAACACTTGTGTTTTTACTTTGGAGGGCAGGGAATGGCTTGTTGGCCATCCCCACACTCCACCGGCCATGGCTTGATGACACCGGCTGTGTTTTGTTGCCATCGGCCAAATGTTTGGCTGACCGGCACTATAGATGGTCGACCGGCCATCTATTTTGGTCAAATTGCATTTTTGACTGGCCGACCACTGTTCATCTGCTTTTGCAGATATTTTTATTCCAGCTGTGCTAGCTGGCATACACTTTGTTTCCCTCCATACACGTGTATGGAGGGATCTCCCTCTTGACTAGCTTACTTGAGGAACTTTGCAAGAGGGAAGCTCTATAAGAGGAGGCCTCTTCTCCCTCCATTAGGGTTACACAAAAAAACCAGAGGAGTTCTGATATTAGGGGTAGGTCATAGTGTCTCTATCCTATCTCCATATTTCTCTCTCTCTCTTTTGCCTTGTGTGTGTTTTGTCTTACTTTTGTGCACAAACACCTAGTTCTACACCTTCTCTGGGTTGCTGAAGGGCCAGAGGGTTGTTCTTGGTGTTCTTGACTGGTTTTGAGCTTTGAGGACCAGCTGGAGCATCATTCTTGAATAAGGTCAACAAGGGTAAAAACTTACCCCTTTTTACCCCATATTTGCATAGTCTTTTTGCCTATCTTGCGACTGTTTTTAGACTTTGTGTATAACATATAAAAGCCTTTTTTTTACTTTCTCTAAATATTTGTTTAAGGGTATTTTAAGCTTTGGGGTTGTTTGATCCCTCTTAAGCCTTGTTAGGCTCTATTTTTGTGCCATTTTGGTGAGCTTCGGGACCACCTTGTTTGGCCCTTCTCACAACTGAAATCTTGAGGGATTTCAGTGGTGAGGATGGTGGTTTAGGGTCCTAAGAAGGAGAGGGTCACCCCCTCTCCTTGTTGTCCTTAAAAAGGGCCATTTTTGCCTCATGTGTGAGCACCTAGTTTAGGTCCATGTTGGCCATGCCTTAACTGTTATTTGGTAATATTTTACCACATGTTACCTCTGTTTCATGTTGGTTTAGACACACCTTGCATGCCTTGCATACATGTCTTGTAATGCCATCATTTTGCCTTAACATGTACTTAGCATGTAGATTACCATGCTTGCTTGTTTTGACCAAGCTTTGTGAAGCTTTTAGGCTTGTTTTGCCATGCTTAAGGTCTAATGTAGGTTGTCTTAGCCATGCTTGCCATGCTTCGTATAGCCCCTTTGCATTTTAGCTTGTTGGCTTTAAGTGTATGAACCATGAGCATGCATTACTTGCATCATTTTTAGTGGTTTAGCACCACTTATCATGTCATTTCTGTCCACTTAACATGCTCGCATGCTTGCATTTACTGCTCCTTTGATGCTTTAAGAGGTTGTGTTGTACACTCTATGTTTAAGCACCTGTGCATGCCTCCATGTGTAGATCATTTAGATGCCATCTAAGTGGTTTTTAGGGCTTGCCTTAACATGATTTGGGACTGATTTGATTCATTTTGATCATTTGCTTCATGTGTCACATGATCATGATTTAAGCCCTTTGGCTTGTCTTGGATTTTGGGTTTTATTTGCATGCCATGTCTATCTTGTTTATTTGGTTTGGCACCATTCTTAACATGATTTTCAAAGCTTAATGTGCATGCTATATGTCCATGTTTGCATCCTCTTACGTGTGCTTGAGAGTTGCTCTTCAATGCCTAAGTGTTGGTCCTTGTGTGCATGCATGCTGGCATGTTATTTGGTCATCATTCTCTTAGCATTTGGCCACTGTTTTGGGCCTAGTATAAGGCTGTCCAAATCAGTTTAAGACCACCCCTTGCATGTTGATGCATGCTCACCTTGTGTGTTGTTGCATACTTGTGTGTGGTTGCATGATTGAATGAAGTCACATGCTTACTTGCATGCTTGAACATCCACATTGTATCTTGTATGCTTGTTGATTAGCATTGATGCCTCAGACCTTGCATGCTTGCTTGCATAGGTTGCATGCCTAATATGCATTGTGCATTGCAAGTGCCTATGCTCATGTTGCATACTTAGTCCACATATCCAGGTTGCATTGCATTGGCATGCATGCCTTGCCCCTTGATCAAGTGATAGAGGTTGGGCCTCTTTGTTTGTTTATGTGCATTGCATTTCATTTGATATCAAAGCGCATACTTGGTTTCTTGGGCCATCACGCATTGAAATGCGTGATTGGTGGTCCGAGAATCAAGAACATGTCCCTTTGAGTCATAAACATGATAGGGGATGTGTTGGTGCATACATTTGCTTGAAATGCATTGCCATGCCCTGTTCTGCCCTCTGCTGCTGTTGAAACAGGATTCTGCAGGAAGCTGTGGCCGGCCGGCCATCTATACTGCCGACCGACCAAATATGGATGGCCGAGAGCCCAACAAATGGTCGATGACCATCCTGCTATGGCCGGTGATGATTTATCTTAGCCGGTGGTGATCCACAATGTCCGGATAGTGTTCCTTGAGAATTGTGCCATTTTCAGATGAGAAAAACAGTGGAAACAGAGGCAACTTGTGCATGGTTGTGGGTTTCCGAGCGGAACCGAGCGCGCATGCATTGGGCCCTCTTCCCGAGGCTGCTTTTACTGTCTTATTAGATTAGTTAATTTGCTTAACTAGTTTAATTTTTCTGTAAAAATCAATTAGCTTGTAGGTTAATTAATTATATTATTCTTTTGGTCCCTCCGAGCGAGGGCGAACTTGTAATAAGTGTGGGTGCGTGTGTGCATGTTTTCCAATCCCCACTTCATTCTCCCTTTTACTTACCTGCTTTGATGGTTAGTATTAGGACATATTTGATTTAACATACCATATGCTATGCATGCGTGCATCATTCATCAGTATTGCATGCACCGAGCTCGGCGCATCATGTTAACTGCATAAGTATTTCAAATCTAACTTGAATACGTGCATCAAATGGTTGCATTTCACATGCCATCCTAGGATTAGCCGAGCCTATCCTAATTGCATTCTGTATGCGTCGCATTAGGCACTTAACATGAACTAGGATCATGCATATGATTACTAACTAGTTCATTGTTTTGGCACGGAGTACTAGGTGAGCATTTATGCTTTAGCATCTCGCATGAGTGTGAATGTTAACATGACAACATGTTTACCATGAGGCTATTTGCTTATATGATATAACTGCTTGAGTGCCTGTGGATGGTGGTTGAATTACCTAAATTGGAATAATGCACTAAAACTATGAGTTTTAAGCCCACTAGATAGTGGCAAAACCATATTTTCTAAAGCCCACTTGAGGGTGGCAAAATCTGCATTTTAGCCTACTTGCGAGTAGTAAACCATTTTCAAAACAAACATGAAATGTTTTGTTCCAATTTAGGCAATTTGGTCTATACTTGTTTGCTGTGCGCATAACATAGTAATTCTAGGCTAATAACCGGAATAGGAGCACATAATGCTTTCAAAACAAGATATCACGGTTAGTAGAGGCCGATCTTTGATCGGGCGAGAGGGGGTGCTCATAGCTGACCTTCCCCAATCGCACTCAAGTTCCCGAGCCAAGGCAACTTTGGTGATGACGGACACGTGGCCTTCAACACCGAGTCAGGGTTTCCTAAATTTCCCAAAATAAAATATTTAGGTGGCGACTCTGTATCTAGCAAAGCAGTCCATGTTTGGCACTTCTTTTCTAAAAATCTGTTTTTCTCAAAACGATTTGTCGGATTTGGACTATTTGGTTCAGATTAAGAACCGTAACAATTCGAGAGTCTGAACTGTAGTGAGCCCAATATGAACAGAACGGGACTCATCCTCCCGGGGCGTTCGGGGACATCTACAGTTTCTGGCGACTCTGCTGGAGAGTTTGGAGAACTTGACTCGGACTCATGATATCTTGTTTTGACTACACTTATGTGTTTCTTTGCATTGCATGTGCATTGGTGCGCCTAGGACACCGTGTTTGCCATCTTCTATTCCTGAACGGTTTGCCGGAGGCTTGCTTTGTCAAAGCATGCCATAAGGCTGACCGGTTGCAGGCTCTGTCAGTATGGGAACACCAAGCCTGGTTGTTACCAGGGCACCCTTTTGACCATTTGACCTAGAGCATATTCAGAATCCAAAGTGACCATTCCAAACTAGGACAGGTTGCTTACCCGATGATAGGTTGTTTGAAATCGCTGCGTGCGTAGTGAAACCCTAGCTCCTGGCAAAATAGGACAGGGAAACCATACCTCAACATAGGGGTGTTTTTGCTCTCTTTTACTTGCTATGTGCCTTTAGAGTGTATCTCTACATGAATGTACATATCAGTCTGTGAGTTTGAGCATTAGGCCTGCGGGCATCAGTATCAGTGTTTTGGAGAAACCGTTATATCTGCGGGTATCCGATTAAGTGTTTTGGGGCAGTGATTTTGGGGAACAGTGATCAGTATTAGAGTACAGTTGTTCAGCTACGCCTTTTTTTTGTTCCGTTTGGGCTGAAATGCTGCATGCTTTCTCTTTAGGGGTTCAGAGATTCGAGTACAGAATAGCCAGTGTTCTCCCTCGTTGAGGCAAGGCAGATATTTGATCCGTTAGTCACCGTTCAAGATTAGCGGACTTATGACGACCCAAAGCTCAGAGGAAATTGTGGTTATGGCAGCCGCGTTAGACCAAGGGATCATCTTGCAGGATGAGACCAATATTGATGTACCGCATCCGCCCAGGTCGCCTGCTGCACACCTGATCTGGACTCCCCAGTTGTATCAGGCTCGTGAGCCCACCACGTTTGAATTAATGGGAATGATCGGCGACCTCCAACGATCTGTGGCCGATCTGGCCTATGGAATGTCGACTTCGCCACCAGCCACATCATATACCGGGAATTTTGTACCACAGGAGCCCCCGTTACTGGGGCGGATTGTGATCGAGCTTAGCCAACTAGAGGTTGCCTCCAGCTATGGCAATGACATGTCAACAACAACCGGGTTTCGCTCTGATATAGCAACCCAAACCCTCGATCAGGCTGAGGCTAGAGGTAAGAACAAAGTGGGAATAGATGCTGATCTCGTTGGACAACTGCTGCGGGCAGTCGAGGCTCTAAAAGCCAGGGGAATGAAGAAGCAGTAGGTGTTCGCAGTCATGACTAAAGCTGTGGATGATACTTTCCCCACTCCAACCGAAGGCAGTTCAAGCCAGGCGAAAAATTGGGGTGGGTCCCGTCATGCCAAGACAGGTCCTGTCATTCCCAATCTTGCACTATGAAAAGATCAGAAAGCTAAGGCAGTGCCTGCCGACCCTTTCGCTAGTGCGTCTAGCAAGAACCCTCAAACTTCGAAGTACCTGCCTCGAGGGCACAGAGTCTTTCACGCCCTCTACATGCCTTTGTCTAGGGCATTTCAACTTTTGGCTAAAAAGGGGCATCTTAAACCTCTCGAGCCCGGCCTCTCCCGAAGAATCTCCGTCTCTCACATGATGCTACCTTGTACTGCACGTACCACCAACAGTCCGGTCACAGCACCGATTGTTGTTTCCACCTTCGTCATGAAGTGCAAGATTTGATCGACAATGAGGTCATCCTCCTGCCTACCTCAGCAAAGTCTGTTACCACTGAGCTGTTGGACTTCGAGGATACTGTGAGTTTGTGATCAGGGGTTAGACCACCTGCGGGTGGCGCTCGGTGCAGTTTGGATGTGGCGTCTGGCATGCACTTTTTAGCATCTGCGAATGCCAATTTTTGTGGTTTCTAACTTTGGTGTTGAGTTAGTTCGGTGGTCTTGTTTTGAGTCTGTCTCTTTGTTTTGAGTTAGTCTTTTTGATTAAGGGTCTGTCTTGTCGCATCGAGTTAGTCCCATTGTATAGAATGTTGGGTGATTCCGGAGTTGTTGCCTTGAACACCCTTTTGTTTTGTAATTATCCTTTTGCTTTCTTTTGAGTCTGTCTCTGCCGTGGAGCCAGTTGCAACCAGGGAATCTGAATGAAACAGATGCGGCTATCATGTTTCCATGCTTACAGCAATTTTGAGCTAGTTGTGCCAGAGGATTTGAATGGAATAGCAGTACATTCCACCTGCTCTCTTGTGCCCTGAAAATCATTACATTGACCTAAGTTTTTCAAAACCTTTTTGAACACTGTGGTGAAAACAAAGAGGAAGGAATTCCTTGGGATTTGCAAAACTTTGATCAAATTGAGAGAGGGAGAGAGAGAGGCGTGTTTTGCGCGGTCCTACGAAGACCTGTGTGGAATCATTCTTGAGATTGTGCAGTTTAGGATCGCTCTCAGCCTCAAGACTCGAGCCCCTACTTTAAAACCTTAAACCACAATTCAGAGTGTTCAACGATCGACCATCAAGAGGGGCCTGTATGGCCAGATCGGAAGCAGCTCTCGAACAAGAGGCACCAAAGCCAGATCAAGAAGATCAGATCCCATCAGAAGAAGCTTGTGAAGCTAGAACAGAAGCACCCCTCCAACTAGGGGCAAAAATGTCCGATGTGCTCGAAGAGCCGAAGATGGGCCCTTCAGCAAATCAATACAACAGTCATTTTCCTAGATTTAGATGACTTCAGGATCTCAAAACCATTTGGCATGGACTTGTTACACTTTTACCCTTTGAGAGGCTCATTGGGCCGAAAACCCGGAAGGGCGACCCAGACAAAAATTAGAGCAAAAGAAAAGAAAGAAAGAAAGAAAGAAAAATACGAAAAAATGCAAAAGAAATGAAATGAGAAAAATAAAAGAAAAAAAAAAGAAATGAAAAGGAAAGAAGAACAAAGCTCGCAAGGTCGAAAACCCGCAACGGGCGCCTTGGCAAAAGTTAGAGCCTAAAAGTGAAGGTTAATACCTGAGTGTACCTTAACCGGAACTACGTAAGGCTTGATTCCCATGTTTGGGATACGTAGGCAACTTCATCTTGAAGTCCAGCCACCAACACTTTCATAGCGACTAAGTTCATGTAACGATTTTAATCATCCTTGATCCCCATGTTTGGGATACGTAGGCAGCTTCGTCCTGAAGTCCTGTACCACGCACTTTCAAAGTGACTGTGTCCATATATTGGTTTTGACCATCTTCGTCTTCTTCGTGTCCGAGAGTTCGGTCGTGATTATCACTAATGAGGATTGTTTACAAAATGTTGCGGTGTTATCCAGACAAGGGGCAACTTCCCGTTGCCATGAGTCGCCGTTCAAACCAGGGGCAACTTTCCGTTGGGATGTAGCGTCCTTCAAGCAAGGGGCAATTTTCCATTGCCTCCGATCCGAGGTTGTGCATCTCGAGAGTAAGTTCCGTGCTCTTGGAGCATTGACTGTTTGCAAAAATAGTTTTTGAAAATTTTTACTGAGGTTGACTATTTTCTCGAAAACTATTTCATTTTTTCAAAACTGGACCATTTCTTGGACCCAAAAAGGGAAAATTTTCAGTGCTCACAGCCTAATTTGCATGATTTTAAATCAGAAAATTGAACAAGTACGTTAATCTGACTCTCATTTGGTCAAAATTGTTTTAGTAGAAAACCAAAACAAAAAATGGTCAAAATGATGAACTAGGGGCACAGTTGAGTCAGGTGTTCTGTCTTTCCCTGGTCATCAACATACTTGCCAGAAGAGCACAACTGGAACTGTCTATGAAGGGCTGAAAGCTCCCAACATCCTCCGAGCAACGAGGTATCGAACCAAGTGCGAAGCACGAATTGGGGTGGATTAAGATGCCCCACTCCTTCATCCGGAACATCGACTAAATGTCACCAGAAGAAATAGCCGTGAGCTAACAACGTTGGGCGTGAACCCACTACCTCTTGTTTATCCACCGACCATATCTGGGGAGGGATAAAAAAAAAATGAGAGAGTGAAGAATAGAGAGGTGCAAGTCGAGAGAAAAGTGAGCGAAAGGGTTTTGAAAAAAAAAATGAGCCTGAGGGCCAAGTGATGTGAGAATCACACAAATGAGAAAGGGTGGGAAACGTTACCCAGAAAAATTGGCTCCTTGTGATCTGAGGTCTCCCGTCTCCGTTAAACGCGTCTGTGTATCGTGTCTTTTGTTTTGCCTATCTTAACTCTTGTTATAAGTCGGTTCCGAGTGTGTCTCGATGTGTTTAGGTTGTGTGCCTTTTGTTTTCTTTATTGAGTCTTTTTCACTGTGTTCAGTCGTAAGCTTAATACCCAGTTGAAAACCCTTTTCCCAAATCGTTTTGTGCTCCGAGTGCTGTGCCATTCTCCACATTTGTACAAAAACATGATTTGGTTCTTTCATGAAACTGCAGGGTCCACCCTCGATAAGTGTGAACAGAAAAACCGGGGCCTCTCTGAAGCTTTTGGGTTTCAGGTTGCATCTGAGTGTGCTTCAACTTCAACTGATCCCACCTTCGTATTCCGTCTTTTCAGGTTGGACTGTTTGTTCAAGATTTGCTGTATGCAGATTAATCCCCGACAGAGTATGAGCCGAGTGTTCTGACTGAGCAGTGGTTGTTTGAGTTATTTTTCTATTGGCCAACCCATTACCTGGTTATTGCAATACAAGTGTTTGATTTTTAGACAAAGGATCAATCTCATTCACATTTAGGTGTAATATGATGCAATGTGATGCAGAGTATGAAATGTACAGATGTAACAAATTTTCAGACAAAAAGCTTTGTTTCATTTCATCATCTTTTTCAAGTACAAAGTTTTGGAGAAAACAAAAGAAAACCCGCCCGCGGCAGTACAAGGTACTCTAGCTACCAGCAAAAAAAGTACAAAAGAAAAAGAAAAAAGAAAAGCAGCAAAATTTGGATCAATGTCAAGCGGCCTCAGGCCTAGGGGTCTGTCCTCGTCCTCTTCCTGGACGATGGTCCAGGAGCATCATCATCAGTGCCGTCATCTAAACCCGAGTCAGTGCCGTCTCCGGTCTCCTCCTCAGATGACTCCACCTCCGTCTCCGCCTCGGACTCATCGTCATCAAGGACTGGTGCTCGTGAGCTACTCCCAATATGAGTGCGCCCTGCCTTGGTGCGGGGGTATACTCTGCCCTCTCCATCTCCCCCTCGAACAGGAACGGATGGTCCAGCTGGAGCACCTCCTACAGTAAGAATCTGGAAGGGATGCTGAAAAGTACAAATGGCAAACGCATCATTATGCTACAGAATGCAGTATATGAATACAGTGTGTGAAATACTGTGAGCAGGGTACGAGTGCAGAATGCAGTGTATGAGTACAGTGTGTGAATACTGTAGGCAGTGTATGAGTACAATGTGTGAATACTGTAGGCAGTATGTCAGTGCAGAATGCAATGTATGAGTACAGTGTGTGAATACTGTAGGCAGTATGTCAGTGTAGGATGCAATGTATGAGTACAGTGTGTGAATACTATGAGCAGTATGTCAGTGCAGAATGCAATGTATGAGTACAATGTATGAATGCCGCGAGTAGTGTTGTGAACAGTCTGTGGGCTACAGTATGTCAGATGCCGTGAGGGCAGTGTATCTAGTGTTGTGTTGTGCATCAGATATGTGGAACAGTTTATGTATGGTTTGAGACCGCGGTCAGAGAAACATACCGGAATGCTGTAAATTGCCAGAAGGTCGAGGCTCTGCTGGAGCATCCCCATCACGGAGGCGGTCAGCTCTAGGGACTGGCGAGTGTACTCAGAAGAGGCCTGCAAAAGCGTTAGAAGCATCAGTATTCTGCGGGATATCAAATGAAATGAAATGAAATGACTGTGCAGAATGCAAAATACAGTAGTATATACCAGAGGCAAGCCGTAGAACCCAACTAGCTCATGATCAGCTGGAGGGGGAGTAATGGGGATCTGGTAAGTCACCCCACCACGCTCTCTACATGTCATCGTCACGGGCAGTGCTGGCCAACTAGCCCCCTGTCCCCTCCGAGCTCCACTCCTACTACGGCCCCGAGCCACCCTCGGCGCTCCTGCCCCCACTCCTGCTCCTGCTCCTGCTCCAGCTACCGGCGCCGCAGGTCCCCCTCTCTCAGCTTGGCGGCCACTACTCAAAGGCCGCATGATGTATGTCCTGACGTACTTTGAGTAGTCGCCTATGCCTCTGAAGCGTGTCACGTCCCAGCCGATTGTATAGTCGGCCATCTGCTCAAGAGTGAACCTCTCAGTATCCCTCATATGCTCAGGAGGGTGAACCGGGACTATCTGCTCCGTTAAACCCAGGGTCTGGCGTAGGAAACGCTCACCCAGGTACCAGGCCCGACAGACCGGGCCCTCCAGCAGAAGCCTAAAGCGGGCAGTCTCCTCTGCACCAACAAATCGATCCCGAATCTCGGCTGGCAATGGAGCCCAAGGCTGTCAGGTGATCTGTAAATGAAATGCAGTTTGTTATTTACTGTTATGGAAAATACAGTGCAAAGTGAGGCTTAAATGAACTGTAAGTTCTAAACATACCTTTGCGGGGGTGATGGTGTCGAAATAACGGCGGAAGAATATGAACATCTCCTGGGGTCTCCGCACACACCTCACATCGAAACGGCGGGAGAATGGAACGTCGAGAGGGGTCTCCTCGTTAGGCACTGGAGCAAGCCTCGGGAAGTAGGCGTAGACCCACAACTGCAGAGCAAATATCAGATAAAAGTAGAAATCGCAGAATCGTGTATTGTGCAGAGTGTACAGTGTGTGCAGTGTACAGTCAGTGTAAAGCAGAATATATGTGTGTCGTGTGTGCAGTATACAGTCAGCCTGAAGTAGACCACAATGTGTGCAGTGTACAGAGTACAGAAAATGAAAGGCAAAAATGTAAAACAGAGAAAGAGGTGTACCTCCCAAGCTCGCCAGTAGCCTCCGAGCAACTGTCCGCTGCAACGCGAGGCTGAGCTCATGTATCCGTACAGAGTGGCCAAGGTGGCGCCACCCCAGTCGTAGCACAGGATCTGGGTGACATCCACAAGAGCGCTGAGTAGACAGAGAGGCACGGTGTTCGCCCGATCTGCGAAAATGGTCGTCCCCAGCAGAAACATGAGGAAGTCGCGTGCGTACTGCTCCTCCCCTACCCGAGTGGTCAGCGCCTAATCCCGGAAGTGGCTCTCAAACCACGAATATCGCACATATCCTGCCCGAGCGAGTGGCGGCTGAGTGCCAAGCAAGTGTATCTGGGCAGCGTACCATTCATCCATCTCTGTGTCGAAGGGGATCGGATCACCCCCTACCCTGATGCCGGTGAGCATCGAAAAGTCATAAGGAGTCATCGTCATGTCTCCCGCGACAGAGAGGTGGAATGAGTTGGTGGTGTCCCACCACCTCTCCACTAGAGCAGCAAGGAGAGGTCTGCTCGCAGTAAGCCGAGAAAGTCCTCTGTAGAAGGCGCCGAAGCCTGCCTGATCGATAATGTGACGAACTGCGTCCGGTAACTCCATGTACCAATCCATGGCGGCAACATTCCCATACCCGCGGATAGTATGGGAATCTCCCTGTTCAAAAGCAAATAGTTGCGAAGCAATATAAACTGTACAGTTTTGAAGGGTATTCAGAATTTGTGGCAATATAGCGTGTGTGCACGTTTTCAAGTTCAAACAAACATCGGGTGCCGATGTGCTAGTAGGGAACTACAGCATATGATGTGTCAGTGCGTTTGAGTGGTTCAGTACAGATATAGCGTGTGTGCATGTGTTCAGATTCAAATAGGTACCGAGTGCCGGTGTGCTCGCAGTGAACTACAACATGTGATGTGCCAGTGTGTTTGAGTGGTTCAGGGCAAATGCAGTGTGTGTGCACGTGTCCAGATTTAAACAGATATCGAGTGCAAGTGTATTCACAGTCAACTACAACATATAGCGTATCGGTTTATCCGGGCTAAGCAGTTAAAGAGCAGAATCAACTATGGCAGTTAAGTGTTCTACTTTACGGAAAATAAAACGGGGGAGAGTATACCTGGGAAGCGCCATGTGATAAATGTGACTCTGGCTCGCTCAGGAGAAGCTCTAGAGGCACTGTCCTATCAAAACTCTGGAACTGGCGAAGTCTGTCCGGAGGCAGTATGTGAATCATCGGCCGGTAGGTTGCCGGGTCGAACGGGCGAACGGTCAAAAGTAGGAGCTCGGCCTCGGGATCCATCTCATGATCCGGGGGAGTCCCGCCCCAAGGAATATTGTCAACCATCGCAAAGAAAGTGTGAAAATGGCCGGGGGAGGGAAAACCGGTCGAGAATGTGAAAAGTCAATGGAAAGTCAACCCCGAGAGGGTGGAAAACGGCTGGAAAAGCCGAAGTGTGGAAAAAGACACGGAAATCAAGAAAAACTCGAGGGAAATAAGCTCTGAGTGGTGGAAATCATAAAAGAGACACCGAAACGAAGTTTCAATCGGTTCAAAACGTTCGAAACGCGAAGGTATACGCGAATCGAACAACGAAACGGGGCCGAAAACACAAGAAAACGGGAGAACGAAGGAAGAAAAATACTCTAGAGAGAGAGAGAAAGAAATTTCGACCAAGGAAAAGTGAGAAATATAGGGCTAAAGGCCCTATATTTAAAGACCCGAGGCCAAAAGACCAAACTGCCTCGATTCAGGCATGTTTGGTCGGTCGGCCACACTGTTGGCCGGTCGGCCAAATATTTGGCCGGTAGACTTTTTTGATGGCCGATAGACAGCCGGTGACCTCCTATTATGGCCGGTGAGCCTCCTACAACCTTTTTTGTGTCATAAGTATGGTTTGGGGCCTTCAATTGCTCAAGACAGTGCAAGAAAGTGCATTTTCGAAGCTCAGCCGATCTCCGTTTCGACCTCAGACCATGTCTTCTGTGCTTGGCACCTGAATACGGATGCGGTGTATCCTTTTTGTATCCTTTTGTCTCTTTCAAGATTCGAAAGTTGCCCCCACATGCATTGTCTTGCATTTGCATACCTTACTTGCATTGTTTTGCACTTTAAATACGGCTGGTCTGGCGAGACCTTAAATACGGCCGGTCTGGCGAGACCTTAAATACGTATGGGCATTCCAGCCGCGCGTTGTCGTGCATTCCAAGATCATTTGCATTGTCAAGCATTTCAAAAGCCACGCGTTGTCATGCATTCCAAGATCATTTGCATTGTCATGCATCTCAAAAGCCGCGCGTTGTCGTGCGTTTCAAAAACAACATGCATCATTTGCATTTCAAAAAGAGAGAAAACAACAAAAACAACATGCATCATTTGCATTTCAAAAAAAAAAAAAAATGAACATCCTTCATTTGCAAAAAAGAAAACAAACAAAAGAAAACAACAAAAACATGCATCATTTGCATTTCAAAAAATGCATTATCATGCATTTTCCCTTCATCATGCATTGTATGCATTCAAAAAACAAAGCAAACAACAAAAAACAAAACAAAAAAAAAACAACAAATAGTGCATATGTCATGCATTGCATCGTAAATAGTGCATACGTCATGCATTCATTGTAGATAGTGCATATGTCATGCATCCCTTGTATACATTGCATATGTCATGCATTTCATTACAAATAGTGCATATGTCATGCATCACTGTAAATATTGCATTTACATCCATCCATTGCATATTTGTATATATTGCATTGTAGCTTGCATGCATCCACTGCATCACATCCATCTACGGCTTGTGCCTTTCCATGTTAAGCTTGGTCTGGTATGTGCCCATACTTTTCGCATTGAAGCACAGTTCTGCATGTGTACGCACCTATTCCACTGCTGATATTGTGGTTTGAGGGTTGCGGCACCTTTTCTGTGTTAGACGCGGTTTGTTTGTGTACATGCATTTCCTAGGAAAGATCTGGTTTGGCCCGCGTGCCTTATTCGCCTTATCTATTGTATCCTACCCATCCATTGCATATTGTATATATTGCATTGTAGCTTGCATGCATCCACTGCATCACATTCATCTACGGCTTACGCCTTTCCATGTTGAGCTTGCTTTGGTATGTGCCCATACTTTTCGCGTTGAAGCACAGTTCTGCATGTGTACGCGCCTATTCCACTGCTGGTATGCTGGTTTGAGGGTTGCGGCACCGTTTCTGTGTTAGATACGATTTGTTTGTGTACATGTCTTTCCTAGGCAAGATTTGGTTTAGCCCGCGCGCCGTATCCATTATGTATATTACATTGTAGTGTAATTTGTTGCGTCCAGCATTTAGGATCATTGTTCTTTCGTTAGCGGGTCATTTCCCCACTTATGTCATTCCACCCAATTACATGTTCTTGTGTCCGTCTACATCACTCATAGTTCTATATGTGTAAGTGCCTATTCCACGCTGGTATGCTGGTTTGAGGGTTGCGGCACCTTTTCCATGGTAGACGGACTTTGCATCTCCATCAATCTATTTGACATTTGTGTGGTTTTGAACCGCTCATGATTAGGTCATGATTCAATTGCATTGCATATCGTTTGCATTATTTATACATAGTTTTGTATGTTTTGCATGTTATTCGCATTGTTTTTACATTTGTTTTGTAATTTTGCATATCATTTGCATTTTATTAGATTCAATTGCATATCATCACACTGTTTGTGCACCCCTTGGTCTAAGGAGACCTTAAATCCTACATTCGCATTGTCGCGTAGCTTTCTATTGCATTATTACGTATGTTGCTAACGATATTGTACCTGTAGAGTTTTCTTTCTCTTTCAGGCACGATATTGTATATACGGTTCATTTGAAGCTGGTGCAACTAGACGAGCTGCGCAGGTATTGTATCCTCCGCGTGAGACGTATCGAGAATTACATAATTCTCTTACATCCTTTCTGCATCATAATGTAGTTATATTCACGCATGGTTTACTTTGTGCTCACGAGATTGTGAATTACATGAGACAAGGCCGTCCTATTCCACTCGGTAGTATACATGTACATTAGACGCGGCTTAATATATATGTGCACAATCCAATGGCTTACAAATTGGTATGTATTGACTTGTATCCTAGTGTAGACACCCCATTTTTGACCGTCCTCAAGACTTGGACGTCACCGTTTGAACACTCGGTGATCATCCCTGTTTGTGTTCATCTTGAGTTCCCGGAGGTCTCGGCTACGCGCCTTGCCTCAGGATCTCTCGACTTGACTGTTTTGTGTTTGGTTTTGCACCAAACACTTGTGTTTTTGCTTTGGAGGGCAGGGAATGGCTTGTTGGCCATCCCTACACCCCACCGGCCATGGCTTGAGGCCACCGGCTGTGTTTTGTTGCCATCGGCCAAATGTTTGGCCGACCGGCACTATAGATGGTCGACCGGCCATCTATTTTGGTCAAATTGCATTTTTGACCGGCCGACCACTGTTCATCTGCTTTTGCAAATATTTTTATGCCAGCTGTGCTAGCTGGCCTACACTTTGTTCCCCTCCATACACGTGTATGGAGGGATCTCCCTCTTGACTAGCTTACTTGAGAAGCTTTGCAAAAGGGAAGCGCTATAAGAGGAGGCCTCTTCTCCCTTCATTAGGGCTACAAAAAAAGCCAGAGGAGTTCTGATATTAGGGTTAGGTCATAGTGTCTCTATCCTATCTCTATATTTCTCTCTCTCTTTTGCCTTGTGTGTGTTTTGTCTTACTTTTTTGCACAAACACCTAGTTCTACATCTTCTCTTGGTTGCTGAGGGGCCAGAGGGTTATTCTTGGTGTTCTTGACTGGTTTTGAGCTTTGAGGACCAGCTGGAGCATCATTCTTGAAGAAGGTCAACAAGGGTAAGAACTTACCCCTTTTTACCCCATATTTGCATAGTATTTTTGCCTATCTTGCGACTGTTTTTAGACTTTTTGTATAACATATAAAAGCCTTGTTTTTGCCTGCTCTAAATAGTTGTTCAAGGGTGTTTTAATCTTTGGGGTTGTTTGACCCCTCTTAGGCCTTGTTAGGCTCTATTTTTGTGCCATTTTGGTGAGCTCCGGGACCACCTTGTTTGGCCCTTCTCACCACTGAAATCTTGAGGGATTTCAGTGGTGAGGATGGTGGTTTAGGGTCCAAAGAAGGAGAGGGTCACCCCCTCTCCTTGTTGTCCTTGAAAAGGGCCATTCTTGCCTCATGTGTGAGCACCTAGTTTAGGTCCATGTTGGCCATGCCTTAACTGTTATTTGGTAATATTTTGCCATATACTACCTCTGTTTCATGTTGGTTTAGACACACCTTGCATGCCTTGCATACATGTCTTGTAATGCCATCATTTTACCTTAACATGTACTTAGCATGTAGATCACCATGCTTGCTTGTTTTGGCCAAGCTTTGTGAAGCTTTTAGGCTTGTTTTGCCATGCTTAAGGTCTGATGTAGGTTGTCTTAGCCATGCTTGCCATGCTTCGTATAGCCCCTTTGCATTTTAGCTTGTTGGCTTTAAGTGTATGAACCATAAGCATGCATTACTTGCATCATTTTTAGTGGTTTAGCACCACTTACCATGTCATTTCAGTGCACTTAACATGCTCGCATGCTTGCATTTAATGCTCCTTTGATGCTTTAAGAGGTTGTGTTGTACACTCCATGTTTAAGCACTTGTGCATGCCTCCATGTGTAGATCATTTAGATGTCATCTAAGTGGTTTTTGAGGCTTGCCTTAACATGATTTGGGACTGATTTGATTCATTTTGATCATTTTCTTCATGTGTCACATGATCATGATTTAAGCCCTTTGGCTTGTCTTGGATTTTGGGTTTTATTTGCATGCCATGTCTATCTTGTTTACTTGGTTTGGCACCACTCTTAACATGATTTTCAAGGCTTAATGTGCATGCTATATGTCCATGTTTGCATCCTCTTAAGTGTGCTTGAGAGTTGCTCTTCAATGCTTAAGTGTTGGTCCTTGTGTGCATGCATGCTTGCATGTTATTTGGTCATCATTCTCTTAGCATTTGGCCACTGTTTTGGGCCTAGTATAAGGCTGTCCAAATTAGTTTAAGACCACCCCTTGCATGTTGATGCATGCTCATCTTGTGTGTTGTTGCATACTTATGTGTGGTTGCATGATTGAATGAAGTCACATGCTTACTTGCATGCTTGAACATCCACATTGTATCATGTATGCTTGTTGATTAGCATTGATGTCTCGTACCTTGCATGCTTGCTTGCATAGGTTGCATGCCTAATATGCATCGTGCATTGCTAGTGCCTATGCTCATGTTGCATACTTAGTCCACATATCTAGGTTGCATTGCATTGGCATGCATGCCTTGCCTCTTGATCAAGTGACAGAGGTTGGGCCCCTTTGTTTGTTTATGTGCATTGCATTTCATTTGATATCAAAGTGCATACTTGGTTTCTTGGGCCATCACGCATTGAAATGCACGATTGGTTGTTCAAGAATCGAGAACCATGTCCCTTTGAGTCATAAACATGATAGGGGATGTGTTGGTGCACACATTTGCTTGAAATGCATTGCCATGCCCTGTTTTGCCCTTTGCTGCTATCGAAACAGGATTCTACAGGAAGCTTTGGCCGGCCGGCCATCTATACAGCCCTTACTCTACTGGGGATTAATCTGCATACAGCCTATAACACAGCATTTGGTTCATTTCGCACACAGCAAATCCTGAACAAACAGCCCAATCTGACAAGACGGCCTTCAAAGGTGAAACCGGCTGGGGTTGGAGACGACCAAACGCCTCAATTTTTTTGTTCTTTTGCTCCGCACAAATGTAGAGAATGGCACCGTACTCTAAGCATAAATGACTAATTTTCAGAAAAGGGGTTTTCTTAACCAGGGTATCGAGCCTACAACTGGATACAGCGGAAAAGGACTCGACAAAGGTACACGACCTAAACACAACGAGACACGCTCGGGAAAGACTAAAAACAAAAGACGAAACCGACAAATCAAAAAGACATGACACACAGACGCGTCAACGAAGACGGGGGACCTCAGATCACGAGGAGCCAGTTTCTCTGGGTATTGTTTCCCACCCTTTCTGATTTGTGATTCTCACATCACTCGGCCCTCAGGCTCGGTTTTTTTCTCAAAACCCTTTTCCTCACTTTTCTCTCAACTTACACCTCTCTATTCTTTATTCTCTCATTTTTCATCCCTCCCCAGGGTGATTGATGGATAAATAGGAAGGTGTGGGTTCATGCTCAACATCGTTAGCTCACGGCTATTTCTTCTGGTGGGTAGAATGCCCTCCTAGCAAGTATGTTGATGACGGGGGGAAGACAAAACGCTTGACTCAACTGCGCCCCTAGTTCATCATTTTGACCATTTTTTGTTTTTGCTTTCTACTAAAACAGTTTTGATCAAAATGAGAGTTAGATTAACATACTTGTTCGATTTTTGATTTGAAAATCATGCGAGTCAGGCTATGAGCGCTGAAAATTTTCCTTTTTGGGTCCAAGAAAATAGTCTAGTTTTGGAAAATGGAATAGTTTTCGAGAAAATAGTCAACCTCAGTAAAAATCTTCAAAAACTATTTTGCAAACAGTTAATGCCCAACGAGCATGGAACTTACTCTTTGAGATGCGCAACCTCGGATCGGAGGCAATGGAAAATTGCCCCTGGCTTAGAGAGGGCGGATGGCAACGGAAAGTTGCCCCTGGTTTGAATGGCGACTCGCGACGACTCATGGCAACGGAAAGTTGCCCCTTGTTTGGATGGTGTCGCGGCAGTCTGTAAACAGTCTTCATTGGTGGTGGTCGAACTCTTGGACACAGAGATGACGAAGACGGTCATGACAAATATATGGACACAGTCACCTTGGAAGGTGTTAGCGACTGGACTTTGGGATGAAATCGAAACCATTGTATGGACTGAGATGCTATGAAAGCGTTGAGGGCTGGACTTCAGGATGAAGTTGCCTACGTATCCCAAACATGGGAATCAAGCCTCACATAGTTCCGGTTAAGGTACACTCGGGTATTTTAACGTTCAATTTTCAGGCTCTAACTTTTGCCAAGGTGCCCGATGCGGGTTTTCGACCTTGCGAGCTTCTTTTCATATTCCTTTTTCGTTCATTTCTTTACTTCTTTTTCTTTTCTTTCTTTCTTTTTTCTTGCATTTTCTCTTTTTTCTTTCTTTTTTCTTTTTTTTTTGTATTTTTTGCTTTTTGTTTTTTTTTGTATTTTTCTCTTGCTCTAACTTTTGCTTGGGTCGCCCTTCCGAGTTTTCGGCCCAGCGAGCCTCTCAAAGGGTAAAAGTGTAACAAGTCCATGCCAAATAGTTTTTGAAGTTGAAGCCTCTCTATATTTGGAGAACGGCCGTTGCAATGATTTGCAGAAGAATCCATCATGGTTGCTCCACGAGCTTATTCTGGTGAGATCTAATCCTTTTGACTCGGCTTTGGTGCCTCTTGTTTGAGGGCTACTTCTGATCTGGCCATACAGACCTTGCATGGCGTTTGACCGTTGAACTTTCTGAACGGGTTCAAGGTTTGAAACGGACGGGTTGAATCTTGAGGCTGAGAGCGATCCTAGGCTGCACAATCTCAAGAGCGATCCCACACAGGTCTTCACAGGGCCGCGTAAAACATTTGTTTTTGAAAGTTTTTAAGAAAGCGACAAATCGCTCGGGCCGAAGATAGTGTGGAATCAATCTGGATCAAGCCAGGATCCTTCTCAGTACTCACACCGACAAGCATGATTTCATTCATAAAAAGGCTTAGCATGCCTCTTCTTTTCTCAATTTGATCAAAGTTTTGTAAAACCTGAGGAATTCCCTCATCTTCGTTTTTATCACCGCAGTGTTCAAAAGAGGTTTTTGAAAAAACGTAGGTCAATGCAATGAGTTTGGCGTGCAGGAGAGCATGCGAGATGTACTGTCAGCCCATTCAAATCCTCTGGCACAACTAACTTATACTGAAAGCAAGCATGAAAATGAGATAACCACAGCTGTTTCATTCAGATTTGTTGGTATAACTGGCCCCTCGGCAGAAACAGACTCAAAAACAAAAACAGGTAATTACAAGACAAAACGTTGTTCGAGGCAACAACCCCGGAATCACCTGGTGTTCTATACAAAGGGGACTGACTCGCTACAACAAGACAGACCCTTAAGCAAAAAGACTGACTTCAGACAAAGAGACAGACTCAAAACAAAAGGCTGACTCGATACCCGGACCAGAATTTACAAAGCTAGCGTTCATAGACGCTCAAAAATACGTGCCAGACGCCACATTCAAAATATACCAGATGCCGCCCGCAGGTGGTTCACTTTCTGATTACATACTTGCAGTATCTGTGTCCTCAAAATCCAATAACTGGGTGGTAACAGACTTGGCTGAGGTGAGCGGGAGGATAACCTCGTTGTCAATCAAATCTTGCACCTCATGACGGAGGCGGAAACAATTGTCGGTTGCATGGCCTGTCTACTGGTGGTACGCGCAATACTGGGCAGCATCATGCGTGGCAGGGAGATTCTTCGGGAGAGGCCGAGGCTCCAAGGGTTTAAGGTGTCCCCTCTCCGCAAGGATCTGAAGTGCCTTAGATAGAGGCATGTAGAGAGCATTAAAGGTCCTGCACCCTCGGGGCAGGTACTTTGGAGTCTGAGCGTTCTTATTAGCCGCACAAGCAAAAGGGTCGGCAGGCACTGCTTTGGCTTTCTTGTCTTTCCCGGGTGCAGGGGCGGGAACAGGAGAAACTGTTCTGGCATGACGGGGCCTATCCCGATTTTCCGACTGACTTGAACTCCCCTCAGGTGGAGTGGGGAAAGCATCCTCCACAGTTTTTGCCACAACTGCGGATATCTGTTGCTTGTTCATCCCCCCGGCTTTCAAAGCCTCGACTGCCCACAGCAGTTGTTCAATGGGATTGGCATCTGCCTTCATTTTGTTCTTGCCTCTGGCCTCAGCCTGGTCGAGGGTTTGGTTTGATGTTGATATGTCATTACCATAGCTGGAGGCCATCTCCGGTTGGCTAAGTTCAATCACAATTCGCCCCAACAACA
>NW_021028930.1:0-117541 GCF_004153795.1 Camellia sinensis
TAATTGCTTATGCAAGCACGGGTTACCAACTAGAAAATAAAGAAATTAGAAGAATGGTCCTCCTAATGAAATTTTCTTGTATTTCTTGAATTAAATTTTGCCGACTTTTATTCCTTCCAAGAGTTCACACAACCCAACTTGGGGATATATATCATAAACACTAATTCACATTGAGGAAGAAATTAAAGTTTTTGTATTTCAATTGGGAATGTAAGGACTACCTAAATTACGAGTGTACACAACTCGGTTTGTTTGATTATAAAATAATTTGAAAAATTCGATGGTTCTCAAAATTTAGAAAATTGAATTAAACCGTGCAAGTAGTGAATATTGAACCCCAAGTGGTCTAATTTTGCTCACTCGATTGAAGCCAAAAAAATGCATAAATTTAAAAGTAAAATAATAAACAAATAATAACTTGTATCTCGACTTCTCTCCTCTTTGTCCTTTCTTATTTTTTTGTTACACTTTGTCCCTCTTCCATTCTTCCTTCTTACTCTTTTTTCAATAATCATTTATTTTTCTTTTCCCACAATTTTAAATAATATTGTCTTATGTAATATAAAATCTGTAGCGTATTCTATGCATCATTTTTTCTTTTTCATTGATTGGATGATCTACTATTTATTTTATCATTCCGCTGCGTCAAAAGTTACATATTCATTTGAATCATGAAGAGGAAGAGAAAAAAAAAAAAAAGATGTGATGTGATGTTAATATTATGGCTAGGACAAAGAGCTGAAAAGGAATTTTGTTAACAATTCAAATAGAGAATATACATTAAAGACCTTGAAAAATGGTATAGAAACCACAATGCGAATCATTAGGCCTTCTCTTTTTTCTAAATTTCTACTCAAATTTATGATTCAAACGCACCCTGAAAGAGTGATGGAGAAAGTACAATGAAAAAGATGTCCATTAGCCATAGTCATAAAGAAGATAGCAAATTAAGTAATTTCCAACAGAATGGACGGTGGGAAAAACCAGGGTTCAAACAAACTGAAGCATCAAGTTGGGGAGGGCTTCATAACTCCAACCTAGTTGGGAGGCATCCAATTTGTTTCCAAATGCCATGGCAAATCACAAGAACATCTCCACAATGTTTTCATATTTGCAACCATTTGACACGAAATTTGCAATTCCCTGAGATTGTGTTTAGATGAAGAAATTCAGGAGAATTTTGCAGATTAATGAAATAGGTCGGAAAAATTGCATGAAGTAGAAGTTAAATTTTTACACATTTTCCTCTGCTTCTATTTTTCATTCGCAAATCTCTCTTCAAATCTTAGATCCAAATACACTAATTTATCAACAACTAGAATGCGTAGGACATAAGTTTTCATTTGGAATTATTGTTGACCAGTCCGTCACTAAGTTCTCAAGGCTTTCCTTTTTTCCAATTTCATTCACTTCGACGAGGATGAAACATTTGTGTAAACAGATGCATTGACAAGTAAAAGAAAAAATGGGACACTGATGAAACAAAATGAGGGAGAGAGAGACAGTCAGCCGCTACTACCACCATCACTAAATTGCTTCTTGATGTCCTTAAATGATATTGTTGCAGATCCCCTACTTTTAGCCTTCTGCTGCGAATGGTGTTCCTTCCACCCTGTCATATAGATAACCTACAAATCCAGGGTTGCACAAGAAAATTAACACACTTTCAGAACTTTAAAAAAAAACCCAAAAAAAAATTTAATAATTCTCTCACTATCTTGTGATTAGTGTTCTAATCAAGAATAAGATTACATAGAATAAGTAGTCTAAAAGCAGAAAAAGAACCGAAATTGGTACTCCACTTGGTTGCCAAGAACACAGGAAAACAAAGCCATACAAATTCAAGGTTTTTCAGCTTTTTCATTAGAATGAAAAACTCATTGGATTAGATATAAAAAGATTTGTTAATACAAACTTCTCAATGAAGGAACTCTAGCAAATGTGTCAGGCATATAATCAAAAGGCATGGTCTAGATTCTGACTCAGAATACCAATGGAAGCCAGTATTTCAACAACTTGTAAATGGCTGTTTACACTTAACGGCTAAAAATCAGCAATACAAGGGAAAAGGAAAAGGACATTTAGATCGTGATCAATCATTTTGTCTTATGTAGCCAAGATAATAGTCCCCAGTTTCATTCAATGGGTTATCCCTGAAACCCCACCTACTAGATTGTTATAAGCAAGACAATATCAGTGCCAATGTGTCATCAAGCTGGTCAATGAATATTCTCCGAACGCAAGAGCAAAACAATTTGATTATTCTAGTACAATGCTACCTTATATATACAAAGAATAAGAAACAATAGATATAGAGTAGCAGTTCCGTGACATCTTAGGGCCATACAAGCACAGAAAAAATTATTAGTTTTCATTTAGCATTTACACAAGAAATTGTATGTAAAGGTAATAAATGGCATGTTATAACATTAATTTATTATTTATTAAAAGAAAAACAATAGAGGTCCTGCATGGCCTCACATATTACATTTATTTTTGTAATATTCTTGTCTTGTGTTTCATCGGTGATATAAAATGAAAATAATTAACAATATACAATTGATTAAAAAAAAAAACTATTGTTCTCTAAGAAGTGCTTTACTGTGTGTCACCTGGAATGTAGCAGGGATGGTGCCATCTTCTGCAGCAAACATTGACTCGTAAACAGATGCAGTTGCTAGCGCTGTTTCTCTCTTCAACATCTGACATTGTTCGGAAGAAGGAAAAAAAAAAATATCAATTCAACATTTTTATAACATGCCCCGATCTTAATTATTAATATAGGAGAGAATCCTTCTTTTTTTTCAATAAAAAAGTACATAATCTCTGCCCTGAGAGAATCCATTTGTTTTTTTTCTTTTTCAATAAAAAAGTACATAATCTCTGCCCTGAGAGAATCCATTTGTTTTTTTTCTTTTTCAATAAAAAAGTACATAATCTCTGCCCTGAGAGAATCCATTTGTTTTTTTTCTTTTTCAATAAAAAAGTACATAATCTCTGCCCTGAGAGAATCCATTTGTTTTTTTTCTTTTTCAATAAAAAAGTACATAATCTCTGCCCTGAGAGAATCCATTTGTACATTCATTATTTATATTAGAAACATTTGGGGATACATTTTTACAGGAGGATTTTATGCCGAGAGGTAGGGACCTCTTTTTGCAAACAATATTAAATTAATATTTTAATAAGATTAAGAATAATGTGGACCAGGAAAATGATTAAGAATAAAGGGTTGGGTTGAGGGGGCATTGTAAGAGAAGTAAGAAAATGATTACTTTTAAAAAGTAATGTTGACCAGGAAAAAAAAAGGAAGAAGAAGAAGAAACAAAAAGGTACCTGTGATAACAGTGAAAGAGATTAAATGGCTCAATCATGTACCCTTTCTCTCTCTTTATCTCTCCTTTTCTCAATTCTACATTCTCATATTCTCAATCAAATTTTATATGTTTTCTTTGTTCTCAAATCTTTTTATTTTTAGTGACAAAAAGAGGAAAACATACACAATTTTGTTTGAGGATCCTGATTTGTATAGAAACAATGCACCGTTTCAATTTGCTTTGTTGTCTTTCGATGAGTTTTGGTGTGTTTCGTTATGCTTTGATAGAAATAGAAACATTTTGTCTGTTTGATGGAAATGAAATGAACTTTTGTTATTTGATTTCCATGTTGGCGTGTCTATATCGCATTACGACTATATCCCATGTCCACATCCATGCTTTTTAGATTATCTATTCAAAATGATCACATGGATAACGGCTCTGTCCTGTGCAACTTATAGGGTTGCTTAGCTTTTATATTTTGAGAGTTTGTGCTAGAGTGTTTGGTATAGCTTCTACTTACAGCTTATGGGGCAAAAATACCTTAAATAAGCTAAAAAAACTTATTATTAGGAAGCTGAGGGAGAGGAGCTTTTAGCTTATATTATCAGCTTTCATCTTGCAAGAAGCTGCAACAAACAGGCCCAACATCATCTAATTAAAATGCAACTTTTGCTTGTTTGTTCTACCACTGTATTCATCAAACTACAGGACAAAAAAGCTCACCACTTGGATATTTAACAGTGTATTCATCAACATCAACACCTGGAAGATTGAAGCCTGCTCTAGTCAAAAGATTGCCCGCATCCCGCACCTAAATAAAAGAACCAGAAACTTCAGTTCAATGAAAGATAAAAGGATGATTGAAACTATAGAAATTGAAAACCAAACAAGTATGTAAAAGTTTACTAGAAAGTTTAAGATGATTGAAACTATAGACATTTTGTGGCTTATCATGATTATGTAACTTCTTTAGTTCTAACATTGGAAATTCTGAAGATTTTTGTCCCTCATAAAATAAACCATGGAAATTAAATCCACGTGAGCACAGAAAAACAATTATGTGCGCACATGCAAAAAGGAGGGGAAGTGTGCAGCAAAATACATACTTGTGCCAAGGGTGATAACCGTGGACTGATGCCCCCTTCACGCTCCATTTGTGCTACGGTGCATGCTATTCTCAGCTCCCTGGTCACAATTCAAGGAAAATGGAAAACAATTAGACATTTTGTGTATCAAAATATGCATTAGTTTTAGATTTTTAAAAAAAATAAAAAAAAATAGAATAAACAACTTTAACGTTTCTCCACCAAGAATAGCTGCCAAAAATAGGCCATCAGGCTTCAATGCAAGTCTACTCTGTCAAAAATAAAACACACATGATGTCAGTGTCAAGTGCCCAGTAAAGAATACCTGTTTCTAATTCAATCTGCTCCGAGAGAGAGAGAGAGAGAGAGAGAGAGAGAACTATAAATGCAACAAGAACAGGTAAAATATTGGTAGCTTAGTTTTAGTAGTTCAAATACTTTCTTGTTTTGTTTTGTTTTTGGTAAGATAAGAAGCACACACCTGTATCATGGCTCCAGGCAAATCATTTGTCCAATGGAGTCCCAAGCAACTAATCACCAGATCTACAGAACTTCAATTCCACAAGTACAAACCATCACGGGGAGAATATATATTCCCTCTATATATCATCTTAGCCCATGATATTAAAATTCACACAGACTGCTGTCCATGCATACCTTTCTTTTACAGGCAAAAACTCTTCATCACCGACCACAAATGATGTTTCAATGTTTTTGTTGGAAGCATCTTCCTCAGCATCCTTACACAATTTCACCATATCATATGATGTATCCATCATAATTAGCTTTTCGATGGCACCTGACATAAGAGACTGTTTTAAGTCAGTATATTTTGCAAGAATTCCCAAGCTTAGATGCAAGCTCTTTTGTCCAATCAATGGCAGTAAACCATGTTTCCATTAATTGTGCTTAGGCCAAATTTCCATGCATGAAGGAATAGTTTTTCCAAATGCCAGACGTAAAAACTAATTTGGTCAGATGAACATACAGTTTAGGACTAAAGAACGAGTATATTTAAGGATGATTTTCATACAGAAATTATTGCTTTTCATACAGGGATGTAAAAACTAATTCTGTCTTGGTTATCTTTGTCTAGTTTCTCATGGATGAGGCAAGACCCCCATTATTTAAGGATGATTTTTCATACAGTATTCATGTGTACATGGCAAATACATCCACAAAATGGACATGTTCAATACTCACAGAAATTAAATTGAACTCTCACCGCGCCCGCATAACAAACGCCTAATAGCTTCCAAGGAACCACCCAAACATAGTGCAGTGGGAAATGTCTTTTTGCAATCCTACAAAAACATAACACATATAAATTTAGCACAAAAGATGCAACAGAAGATACTCTAGGGACTTTCACAGTGAAATTTTTCTTATAACCATCGTGTATAAGAAATTGAAACCATAAAAGTTATTGTCAGCATTCATTAAGAAGTATGCATGCTTAATTCCAGATATAATACCTCAAAATGGGCAGAAGAGTTTTCTATGAGGAGGTGCATTTTACTTGTATGAAAAGTTGATTTAGATGCTACAAGCACATCAGAAGTCGTGAAAAAACATAAAAAAGTGTAGGAGTAGGGAAGAGCGCCCGTTAGGGGGTGGGGAGAGGTTGAAAAAAAGAAAAAGCAAAACATCTCAAACTCCCATATAAAATAAAAAAATTGTTGGCTGAAATTCCAAAAAAGAGAATTCAAATAGGTAATTGCATTTCAAGGCATGGAAAACCTCTCATACCAGAGTTCCAAAATAGGTTCTAACATTTAAGCACCTCTTGTATAAGACGAGTAATGTGACACCACGGAATTCTCTAAAATATGTTCTTTGGGATTTATTTAATCATATTGAACCTAAACATGTTAACAACCTTTTGACCAGTAAAGCTCTCCTGAAATGCCTTATACAGCCTATATCTCTCAAATTTCATATAAGGTAATTATCATAAGTTAGTGTGGGAATTTCAATAAAAGATTGTTAAGAGAATTTCCGTATAATATTTTTGATCAACAAATTTCTGCATAATATGAGTCATTGTAGGTTAAGAACATAAACCAAACCAAACCAAACCAAGCTAAGCCTTAAGTCCCATCAAATGAGGTCGGCTACATGAATCTCTCTTCTCCACTCAACTCTATCAACGGCCATTTGGTTAGTCAAATTAAGGAGATTCATATCTCTATTTACTATACTAACCCATGTCAATCTAGATCTACTCCTTCCCTTAACAATTCCATCTACCGTCATTGTATCACATCTCTTCATTACTGCCTCTGTTGATCTCCGTTGTATATGACCAAACCATCTCAATCTATTGTCTCTCAATTTATCTTCTATTAGTACTACTCTTACCCATTCACGAATATACTCATTCCTCTCCACACCAAAGATGCTGCCAAAACTAAACCTTTGATCCATTTCCCAACACAAACCTCGTATGAGACTAGAAGTCATATCCATCCCTTCTGATACCCTTCCAAAGGCCGACATCATAAGACAATGAAACCTCCAAACACATCCAATCAGCCACATGTACCCATATTTTGCCTTTGCCATCCTCCTCCAAAATCTATCTGGCTCACACGCATACCTTCATAACCACTTCCTCAAAAGAGCTTGATTGAAAAAACTAAGTCTGTCAAATCCCCAGCCCTAACTCTCACATAGAGGTACAAACTGTATCCCAATCTACCAAATGAAATCTCTTTGCTACTTTTCCTGCCTCTTAACCACTGAGCCAATAATGGTGAACAGAGACATAAAATAGGTGGGCCAGCTGGGAAATACTCTTAAGAAATTAAACCTAACCCCATTAATACTGTTTTCTCTTCCACCAAGCTAACCACTTCTGAAATCTCTCTATAATCGAATCCCACGCATGCTTGACCTTAATGTTGTGTTTAGATCTTGAATTTGTAGAGGGAAATAAAGGAGAAGGACAAAAAGAGAGAAAAGTGAAAAAAAAAATAAAATAAATAATTTCTACTTTATTCACTTTTCCATCCACAAAACCAAGATCCAAATACAACCTAAGAGTCGATCCCAAAGGAAGCCCCAAGTATGTAATAGGCAAAGTTTCCACTCTATAACCCAAAATGGAGGCAAGACCATCACTATTATGTACTTCACCAACTGGAATCAAAATCAATTTTCCAAGGTTCATCATCTTCAAGCCCAAAAAAGCCTCAAAACACAAGAGAATACACCTCAAGTATCCCAATCCATGCTCCCATATGGCAGGAAATTTGTAAGGCACTGCAAGAACCTAAGATTCCTTTTCTTTTTTGACGAGACGAATCTAGGATTCTTTAAAACCAACAGTTGTTTAGTTTTCAGAATCATATACATAAGTCGAATTCCAAAGGAAGCTTATTTAAAAGATAGACAATATCTTGAGTAAGAAAAAAAACTTAATCACCTTGCTTGGTTTCCAGTTTTCCAAAACACTTTTCAGAAAATTCTACTTTCTTATTTTCCGTGTTTTTTTGTTTTTACTGAATTTTTTTAATATTTTAAGCAATTTTTTTACTTTTTAGACACACCTAACATAAATACACCTAAAAAGTAAAAAAATTATTAAAAAAATCTTTTAAAAATTCACTAAATACCAAAAATACAAGAATTCAGTACATTTTTTTGTATTTTTATGTATTTAGTAATTTTTTAAAATATTTTTTCATAAATTTTTTACTTTTTAGATACATCTAAGTAAGGTGCATATAAAAAAGTAAAAAAAAATGTTTAAAATTTAAAAAATATTCACTAAAAACAAAAAAACACAAAAACCAAAAAAATCAATTTTCAAAAAACTTAATCCAGAAAACTCAAACCAAACACAATAAATACTCTCTCCGTCTTATTCTATTTTTTATTGTCTTATTGTCCTAGAATATTAGTCCCCTTCAAAAATTAAGTATAAAAATAATATAAATTTTTTATTTTATCCTTCTTTTAAATTCATTAATAACATAAAAAATACAATTACGATATTAAAATTTCCCAAAAAAGTAATTTAAAAAAATTAATTTTTTTAAAATACAATAATTGTACTACCAACAAAAAAAAAAAAATGGTTGGATTCCCAAACCCGGCCATTATTTTGGGCCATTATTTTGGGACAGAGGGAGTACCTCTAAGCGATCCAGTAGATTGTCAGCCACAGCATCAACAAGAGAATCCTTTGGACGCATCAACCATGCTGCTCTGTCACGCTGCAAATGAAGAAAGGCAATTGTTACGCAGAAGAATGTGAAACCTATCTGATTCTGATATAAAAACTTTTAACATTTTACCCACAAACTCTGTTCTGTTTTGTTTTGTAATTTTGGATAATACAAGGGTCACATTTGAACAGTTGGCCTAGTTATGTTGTTTGTAAAATTGAAAGCCAACAGAAATGAAAGGGGGAAAAAATGGAAAATTTGAGAGTTAGGGAGGACTAAACTTGTTTGCTTTTGAGATGGCGATCGAAGATTTTGACCTTGGAGCTCTGAACAAACTCATCGCCGCCATTGTTGTCCGTAGTAGAGAATGATCTGATTGTACTTGTTGTTGTTGTTGTTGCTCTCCATAGCCATGGCAGTGAACTCCTCTTCCTACGCAACAACAACGACAACATCGGGCCGCCGACCACTATTCTCATACTTTACGATGAATACTTGGGATGGGAGCTTCTATTTACAATTTTAGACAACTAATTAAGCGGTGTGTGGGAACAAATTTTTTGGGTATTTTTTTTTTTTTTTAACTAGAAGATAAATTGGTTTCAAATTAAAAAAATAAATTTAAATAAAATATCACATTAAATCTCATAATTATTTTATTTTTTCTCTCACAAACATTACATTTAATTACAAAAAAACTCAACTATCTTCGCAAACACAAAAAAAACTTTCTCTAATAATATCCTACAACTAAAAAAAACCCACTATATAAGGATGAATTATTTGAAACTCGAGAATACGGCACCCATAAAATACATTTGGCAAGATTTTTGAAGTCATACAATTTTTCATTAATTAATAAATAACTTTTAAAAATGAAAAATTTTGTTTAAAGATTTTGGTATTAAAATTTTATAAGATAAAAAATATACAATATTTTTATAGTTGTTGGACTCTCTCAACATTTTTTCAGATAAATTTTAATCTAGAGAAATATAAAAACATAAAGAAATCTTAGATAAAATTATATGTGTTTTGAAATTTATCTAATTTGTTTAGTTTCTCTATTTTTTCAAATTTTCTCTATGCTTTAAATTTTTTTTTGATTTGCTCACAAATTTATCTAATTTACTCACAAATTTCTTTGTTTTATTTTCTTTGTTTTTGACAAAATCAAAGAAAATTGTGTTTTGACTCAATCAGATAAAATTAATTAGCAAGAATTGATGAACGCGATAAGCAGGCTAGTCGAGGTAGAGAGGAAATTTGAGTAATTCCAGCCAATAATCGAAGGTGAGAGGAAACGATTTTTCACCGACGAGGTACTCCGTCATGTCTCGAGGCCGCACTATACCACTACTCCAGTGCGGCGTTGAAGCACGACCCCATCAAAAACCTTCAAAACTCAAACTCTCTCTCTCTCTCATAAGTCTCTTTTTTTCTCCAAAATCATAGTCAAATTCAAGGCAACAATTCGAAACTCAAGCGATTTTGAAAAATGAGGCAATTGAGACTGAGATTAAAGCTTTGTTGATTTGCGTGGCAGAGGCAAGGCAATTGAAACCATGATTGTTTGATGCTCGGCGATGGCGAAGTCAGAAAAAGAGAAAAAGTGTATAGAGAGAGAGTGGGTAAAATACAGACTCTAAACTACATGGACCTCTCCCATTATTAAAAGTTGAAGAGTGATGTTAAATTAAATACCCCTTAAAAAAACAATGAAGAGTAATTTTTTCTATATTTAAAAATAAATAAAATTCTCTCTTTATTAATAGTAAATAATTTTTTAAAGAATCACTGAATAGTAGTTTTCCCAATACATTTTTACCAATATTTTAAAATAAATAAAATTATTTCGTTATTATTAGTAATTTTTTTTTTTTTTATTTATTTAAATCATAGAAGGGTAGTTTTTCCAATACATTTTTACCAATATTTTAAAATAAATAAAATTCTCTATTATTGTTAATCTTTTATAACCAAGTATTTACGTCAATTTATACACACCTCGAATAATTTCGATGATCAACATCATCGCCTAATTACGAAAGTTCCATTTAAAACAAGAGTAAGAGTTTTATATGAACTGATCCCAAATAATAATAATATTAAAATTAACTTTTATTACTCTCACAGTTATCTTAGGCTTTGTTATTATTATTTTTTTAAATGTAGTTCATAGAATTAGATTCCTTTTTGTGAGCTCCACAAAATTCATATTTGATTGGCAGTGGTATGCGGAGGTGGTAGTGCAAATCTAATTCGGATGAGTGGAGGTAAAATAAGTATTTTGCCTATTTATAATAATAACAAAATTGTCTTCAAATTCAAGCAATGTTGTGAAACCCGGACCGGACCGGCCGGTCGAACAGGTCGAACTGGGAACCGGGCCTGGCTCCGGTCCGGTCAACCCTCCAGAACCGGACTATGATCAAAACCGGCCTGGAAATTGAAAACCGCCAGAACCGGCGGTTGAACCGGGATAACCGGTGAACCGAACCGGGTTTTGGCGGTCAGACCGGCGATTTTTTTATTTTTTTATTTTCTTTCTTTCTTTTCTTTCTTTCCCTAAATTTCGAGCTACCAACCAAAACCGTTTTTTTAAATGTAGTTCATAGAATTAGATTCCTTTTTGTGAGCTCCACAAAATTCATATTTGATTGGCAGTGGTATGCGGAGGTGGTGGTGCAAATCTAATTCGGATGAGTGGAGGTAAAATAAGGGTCTTGTTTGGGAACAGGCTAATTTAGTAATTTTTTAATTATTTGGCTAAAAAGGTAGGTAAAAAAAATTGTATGTTTGGGATGACTTTTTGGCTAATTACGAAAAGATGTGCAAAAAGTAGAGAGAAAAGAAAATCTTTGACTTTTTGGTATGAGTTATTGACTTTTTGGCTAATTTAGTAACTTTTTGGCTAATTAGTTAAAATAGCCTATTGCCAAACGAGGCCTAAGTATTTTGCCTATTTATAATAATAACAAAATTGTCTTCAAATTCAAGTTAATTATTTATCAATGTTAGCTTAATATTTACAAAAGTTAATAAAGGTGAGAAGGAACGAATATTAGCTTTTGTAATTTGGTAAAGAGTCACAATTATTGTTGAAAAATTTGCTATTAAGTGGTAATTTTATAAAATTATTAATATTTATAAAATTTAATTTATCATGCATTTATAATTATTTTTAAAAATTACCACTAATCTGATTTTTTTTCATTATTTTCTAAACTTTATATCTATGGTGTTTTTTTTTTTTCATCTAATTGTAATTATCTTGACTTCTTACCATATAATTGCAATGTCCCCTAATTTACTTGTAATTAAAATATTTGATTTAAAACAGAAAATTAGGGTTCTAGTAGCCGAGGTTAAACGCGATGTCTGAGGAATAAACCAATAGAAACAGAGAGAGTACACGTATCAGCTCATAAAAGATTGGAATCGACTCTATTTTCTAATCACATTTGCATAGGATTCTTGCCTTTATGCCCTAGACCTGTGGCGTGGTCAAACTAAGGTAGAAAAAGCCTCGTTCTCTCCTCTCTCTCTCTCTCTCTCTCTATCTCTCTCTCACACGCACGCAAACACAAACATAAAACACATACACATTGTGGCGTCTCAGAACCTAAGACGTCTTCTGCCGCCAAAGCTTTCGACCGATGCTCTTTACAAATTACAGTCGACACTAAGGTCAGAAATCGAGTACGAGTTTTCATTTTGAGTTTGAAGTTGTTTCCATTTGATCACTTTTCATAACTTTATGGGATAAACCCACGAACAAATCAGTAAACCCCAAGAAAAACTCTGAATTCATTCTCTGAACAATCGCATGAAAATTGGAATTATGTGAATATTGTGATGTCTTTGTAATCAATATTATCAAGAATTTATTGTTTGGCTTATAAAGATTTGTTTTTGGGTTCTGGAATTTGGATTTCACAAGAACTGGGAAGTGGGCATTTGTTCACTAGTCAATTCCCTTTTCTATCTGATGAATAAGCAACAAGTGCTTGCTGGAATTCACTGTTGCTGTGTGTTGCCATATGATTTTCTGTTCTGATTGTCTGCATGAAGTTAAGTTGATATGGGTTGGATGATTATTGTTACATTTATATATTGGCTGAATAAGTCACTGTGGTTTGGGGGACTGTGATTTTTGTGCTGCTGAAAAAGGGGTTGTACGTTGTTTGTTTCCTCTAAGCTGTTCCTTATACAAATTTATGTAGTTGGTGTGTTTTACCTCTTTTGTTGCTCATCTTATTGTTATTGTGATGTTTTGTTAAAAGGCTCGTAAATTATCTTAGTTTTTGCCATAACAGGGTAATGTTATGGGCCTTATCACAGTATGTCTCCTGGTTTTTGTAGACATGGCAGTCTCATGGGTCATGTAATTATTAACTGGTGTCTAGATGTGTTATATTGAATCTCATGAATAATTGAATGAAGCAATATCTATTGAATTCTTCTTTGCTTCTAGTTTTCTTAGTATGTATTTGTTTTTTTTTTTTTTTTTTTTGGGCAAATTACTAACCTTTCCTGTAGTTTGAGGTTTATGTCATTTTAATCCCTAGCTTTTCAATTGTGATGCATTTGACATTGAATTTTTAATCTTATTCCAAATAAGGACAATTAAAGGTATTTCCTTTGTAAATAGTCCACTTCAAGGGCAGGGTTGTCATACAACTTATTTTGTGTTGGTTAATTTGGATGTTATTTGAAATTTTATGGCATTTTTTTAAATGAATAATATTGGAACTTTCTTGGTTATAAAGGTATAAAGTATGAGTGCGGGTACGGATACTGGTACAAATACATTACAGGTATGCCGATACGAAAAGACCTAAAACAAATAGGACACGAGTACGGCTGGGGTACGTCAATAAATTATTATTATTATTTTTTAATTTATAGTTTGAGATTCAATCTACAAATCAAAGTTCAATACCAAAACTAAAAGAAAAAATTATAAAACCAAAAGAGAAATTATAGTTCAACAATGCCAATACCAATACCAAAGTAAAGTGTATAAATTGTTTTAATGCCATTAAATATGAGAAATTACAAAACAAAGTTTCATTCTAAAAGCGAGCTAGGCAAAATTTGAAAACCTAAAATTTCAATTTTCACTTTCATCAATTTCATCATTGAATAATATATCTTTCATCTCTAACACATTAAGTCAATGATTTGCAATTTCAAGTAAATTAAAACTCTCTAGTAAATTAAACGTATCTCCACCAATGTCCCATAACTTGGTGGACCCTCGATGTACCTATCCTATACCCATGAAGTATCCATGGAGTAACCAACTGCCAAAGAATATATAAGAAATACCCGGTACGTATTTCGAGTACCCAGTACGCATGCAGCCCTATCGGTACGAGTATCAGTACCCGGTACGAGTATGGTAACATTTTTTAGGTACCCGTGCTTCATAGTTATAAAGTTATGTTTGGTTTGGTTTTCAAAATCTATTTTCAATTTTTTTTTCTTCTAAGAAACTAAAAATTAAATTGGTGAAAAAAATTAAAAATACGTCATTTTTATATATTTTTATCTTTTGAGAGGGAAGAAATAAATTTTCTAGGATATTTATTTTCATTAAATTAGTTTATATTTTTTCAAAAGTCAAATATGGCAACAACTTTTATATTATTCTTAAACCAATCCATTAAAAGGCTAATAACCATCCATTGCATGATAATCATCTAAAAATATCTGTTAACAAATGCAACGATCTATTATATTACAATCATCCAGAAATATCAACAAAAACAACCACCCATTTACATGATCATTATCCAAACACAAACTAAAAAATAATTTGGTAAAAAAATAAAAAATAAAAATGTAAAAGATTTATCATTTTTATATAATTTTATCTTTGATGGGTAGAAATAATTTTTAAAAATTTAAAAATAATTTTTTGACTTTTATTTTTGTCAAACTAGTCTATATTTTATCAAATAGACGACTTTGCCCTTGAAATGGAACAACAAGATCTTCAATTATTCTTATTTGGAGCGAGATTCAAAATTCAGTATCAAGTGTATCACAATTGAAAGGTTAGGAACCAAAGTGATATAAGTCTCAAATTATAGGGACCGTTAATGTAATTCGACTATTTTTTTTTTTTTCATTTGTGCCTAGATCTATTTGCTTACTAGAACTAGCATGCGCATCTATTTATTTGAATGACCAACACCATGTGGCATTGTCAAATAGGGCGGTCATTTTCGGTACAAACATTATGTTTCCTTGTTTGTTTTTGTGCAGTTTCAGTCAATTTTCTGGTCAGCAGATGGCAACAGCTGGTGAGGAGATGGCGTCAAACGCTGGTAGTGGGAAGAGCTTTGCACGGAGAGACCGGCTTTTGGAAATTGAGGCTCAGGTTCAGAAGTGGTGGGAAGAGAGAGAAGTTTTCAGGGCTGATTCTCTAGAAATGCCTCCCAAATTAGGTGAGAAGTTCTTTGGGAACTTCCCTTTCCCTTACATGAATGGTTATCTTCACTTGGGCCATGCATTCTCTTTCTCCAAGCTTGAGTTTGCTGCAGCCTATCACCGTCTGAGGGGTGCCAACGTGCTCTTACCTTTTGCTTTTCACTGTACTGGGATGCCCATTAAGGCCTCGGCTGACAAACTTTGCCGTGAGATTCAGAAATTTGGTAACCCACCCGTGTTTCCTACTGTAGAAGAGGAGAAAAGCATTGATCCAGAACCACAACCAGAGGAAGCTAACCAGGTTGCACCGGATATATTTAAGGGCAAGAAGTCCAAGGCAGCGGCAAAGTCAGGCGGCAACATGTACCAGTGGGAGATAATGCAGAGTTATGGTCTCTCTGATGACGAGATTACCAAGTTTCAAGACCCATATTTCTGGCTGACTTATTTCCCCCCTCTAGCCGTAGAAGACCTGAAGGCTTTTGGCCTCGGTTGTGATTGGAGACGCACTTTTATCACGACTGATATAAACCCATTTTTTGACTCGTTTGTTCGGTGGCAGATGAGGAAATTGAAAAAGTTGGGGAAAATTGTCAAGGACGTGAGATACACTATCTATTCCCCCTTAGATGGTCAGCCATGCGCTGATCATGATCGGGCTTCAGGGGAAGGTGTTATTCCCCAAGAATACACTCTGATAAAAATGGAGGTTATCCCACCTCTTCCTTCAAAGTTGAGAGCTCTGGAGGGCAGGAAAGTGTATCTTGCAGCTGCAACATTGAGACCTGAGACTATGTATGGGCAAACAAATGCATGGGTATTACCAGAGGGGAAATATGGAGCCTTTGAGATCAATGAAACTGATGTTTTTATCTTGACAGAAAGGGCAGCTCTTAATCTTGCATATCAGAAAGTGTCACGAGTTCCAGAAAGGCCTACTTGTTTGGTTGAGCTGAGTGGTAAAGATTTAATTGGTTTGCCTTTGAGATCTCCTTTAGCATTCAACGAGGCTATTTATTCTCTACCCATGCTGTCAATTCTCACTGACAAGGGTACTGGGATTGTGACTAGCGTTCCCAGTGACTCACCTGATGATTTTATGGCTCTTCATGACTTGAAATCAAAACCGGCTTTCAGGGCCAAGTTTGGTGTGAAGGACGAGTGGGTCGTACCATTTGATGTCATTCCCATCATTAGCACGCCTGAATTTGGAGATAAATCTGCTGAGAAAGTTTGCATAGACATGAAGATCAAGAGCCAGAATGAGAGGCAGAAGCTTGAAGAGGCCAAGAAAAAAATCTACAAAGGAGGGTTCTATGAGGGAACTATGCTTGCTGGAGAATATGCAGGGATGAGAGTCCAGGATGCAAAGAATTTGATCAAGAACAGGCTTCTAGAGCTTGGAGAAGCTGTGATGTACAGTGAACCTGAGAAGAAGGTCATTTCAAGATCAGGGGATGAGTGCGTTGTGGCTCTGACTGATCAGTGGTACATCACTTATGGGGAGTCAAATTGGAAGGAGCAGGCAGAGAAGTGCTTGGCTAGTATGAATCTCTTTAGTGAAGAGACTCGGCATGGTTTTGAGCATACATTGAGCTGGCTAAATCAATGGGCATGTTCGCGCCATTTTGGGCTTGGGACTCGTATTCCTTGGGATGAGGAGTTTCTTGTGGAGTCTTTGTCTGATTCAACCATTTACATGGCATATTATACTGTCTGTCATATGTTACAGAAAGGAGATATGTATGGCTCTGATACTTCATCAGTGAAACCACAGCAGTTGACAGATGAGGTCTGGGATTTCTTGTTCTGCAGTGGCCCTTACCCTAATTCATCAGATATACCTTCTTCTCTCCTCAATAAGATGAAACAGGAGTTTGAATATTGGTATCCGTTTGATCTTCGGGTTTCAGGTGTATATTTAATTTTTGTTTTCTCTGTGTGTTTGTTTGTTTTTTAAAAATGCATTTTTCCCTTTCTTATTGATTGATGCTTGCTAACACCATGTACACCGTCAGCCAAACCCCCCCACAAATACACACTCCAGCTCCATGACCACCGCCTTCTGGGTAAAATTTTCATCATCATCATCATCATCAGCATCATAATTATCTTCTTTTTTTTCTTTTTTCCTGTTGATTGATAGACAACACTGGTATTACATACATCCTATTTTTCTTTCTTACTTTTGTTTCCCCATTCTTGATGTCATCATACTGACTTTATGAATTTGCCCTTTTAGGTAAAGACCTGATTCAGAATCATCTCACTTTCAGCATCTATAACCACGCGGCAATTTTTCCGAAGCATCATTGGCCTCAAGGGTTTAGATGCAATGGGCACATTATGCTAAATTCAGAGAAAATGTCCAAGTCCACGGGGAATTTCAGGACTTTACGGCAAGCTATTGAGGAGTTTTCAGCTGATGCCACTAGATTCTCTCTTGCTGATGCAGGGGATGGAATGGATGATGCAAACTTTGTATTTGAAACAGCTAATGCTGCGATCTTAAGGCTCACAAAAGAGATAGCATGGATGCAAGAGGTTCTTGCGGCCGAGACATCTTTACGAAGTGGGCCCCCTACTACTACTTATGCTGATCGTGTATTTGCTAATGAGATAAATATTGCTGTGAAAATCACGGAGAAGAACTACAGTGAGTACCTGTTCCGGGAAGCTCTTAAAACTGGGTTCTATGATCTGCAGGCTGCTCGGGATGAGTACAGGTTTTCTTGTGGCACAGGGGGCATGAACCGTGACCTACTGTGGCGGTTTATGGATGTTCAAACAAGGCTTATAACTCCGATTTGCCCACATTATGCCGAATATGTTTGGAAGGAGCTTTTGAAGAAGGATGGCTTAGTCATCAAAGCAGGGTGGCCTGAAGCTGATTTACCTGATCTTACCCTTAAAAAGGCCAATAAATATTTGCAAGACTCAATTGTCTCAATGAGGAAGCTGCTTCAGAAACAAGTGTCTGGTTCGAAGAAAGCTAAGGTAGTCAATGTACCGAGTCATCAAAACAAACCAATGGTTGGACTAATATTTGTGAATGAGCAATACGACGGATGGAAAAAGGAATGCTTAAACATACTTGGAAGCAAATTCAACAGTGCCACGTGCAGTTTTGCACCTGACCAAGAGATTATCGAGGCGTTGCAGAAGAGTGCAATTGGGCAGGAAGCAAATTTTAAGCAGATCCAAAAGCTTTGTATGCCATTCTTGAGGTTCAAGAAAGACGAGGTCATTGCTGTTGGTGTTCAGGCTTTGGATTTGAAACTGCCCTTTGGTGAAAAAGATGTCCTAGAGGAGAACTCGGAGTTGGTCAAGCTACAGCTAGGTCTCGAGCGGTTGGAGATTTTGTCCGTTGCAGATCCTGATGCTGTTAAAAAAGCGGGCTCACATGTCTCACTTTTAAGTCAGAACCCACCATCTCCAGGAAATCCGACTGCAATATTTTTGAGTGAGTAAGGCTTTGAAGTGAATGTTGTGAACTACTACATTTCTTGGTAGTAAAATTATCATAGTTCTTTGTTTGTATTACTAGAGACTCACGTGAGCTTTCTGAATCCTTTTTATTTGGAAACTTGATTGTTTCCATTATTATATGGAATTTTGAATCCTCTCGACTGCCTGCAGTAAATTGGTAATGAAAGTAGTTTTTGGTGTATAATGATTGTTTCTAGAACTTTATGCATGTTGCATGAATCAATTGATTGATGATGCCTTGTATACCATTACTGGCTTTTTGGATCTGACAAGGAAATAAGGTAAGCATTGCGAGTTTTGAATTAAAGTTGGCTTGTTATACTCTCTGTGCATGAACCAGTGGGCTAATAACAGGTTTGTTCTGGGGACTCCATGAAAATGTAAACATGCGAATCCAAATATCAGAGTTTTCTTTGCATGGATGATTACACAAATCTTCTGTTCTTGGCCAGCCCAGGCTCTGAAGTGGGAAAACCTTTGCTATATTCTAGTTGACATGTGGAAGATATTGCATTCAAATTGAATCATGCATGCCAAACATATATGTATATTTTTGTTCTAGCTTGAAATCCAATTCATGGAGGTCATTCAATTAATCTAGTAAAGGTACAGATAGACACTGATGGGGCTTCTTGTACAAGCATTTGAAAGCCCGGAAGTAGGTCCAAGTCCTTGGCTGGAGGAGAAAAGCTTTTGTTTTGAGTCCCAAGTTTTTGGCGAAGTGCTGGCAATGGAGTTGAGTTGGTGTTGAGGAGGGGGAGGGGAGCGGCATTGATTGTGTTAGAGAGAGAAGAGGGGGAGGGCGAGGGCGAGGGATAGGTGTACTTGCAAATCGTTAATTTTAAATTTTAATGATATATTATAATTTTGTCAAATAAAATAGAGATTTTTATTTATGTACAGCATATCAAAATATACAATGTAATTGTAATAAAAGATTAAAGTTCTATTTGAATTGCAAGGTAAGAAAAAAAAAAATTGTGATTTTTTACCATCTTATTTGGACAAATACCGAATAAACAAGGACATGTTTTTGTTATTTTATTTACTTTTGTGTTTAGAAATAATTTAAATAATATAATTTAAACAATAATTATTATTTTTTTTTAAGTTGATATCTTTTACTTTATGCTCCATTATTTTCTCGTCATTTTTCATCTCTATAATTATCTAAACAATTGATAAAATCATCCAAACAGGTCATAAGACAACCACTACCTGAACCATGGCGGTGTTATCCGTGACGAGCACTCACTCTCACTCCTCCCTCTTTCTCTCACCACCACCACCACCTCACTCTTCTCCCAAAATCTATGGCTGCTTATCCTTCTCCACCATTCTAATTCCACTTCCCACTCTCAAACCCTCGTCTTTTTCTCAAAGATTCTCGATAAATGGGAATTGGGATTCTCGCAGAAACAGATTTCGTGCAAATTCTTCTGACCCAGAAAGGGATTTCCAAAACCCTCCTACCCAAATTTCTCAGGAAAATGATGAAATTTCCCAAGATAGTAGTAGCAGCAACCCATCAACTAGCCTCTTGTCTGTACTCTGTCCCTTGCTCAAGATTTTCTCTGTCAGTGTCTCTTCTTCATCCCCAATTCTATTCTCTTCACGTTTTGTGCTTACACTGCCAGGATTTTTACTTTTATTTTTATTTTTTAAGAGAAGAAAAAGGAAGAAGATTGCTATAGAATATCGCGTGCTTGTTCTTATTTATTTACAATCATGTTGTGTTGGAGGGCTTTTGGATCTTTTTGACACTGTTCTTGTTTTTTTTCCTTTGTTTGTATGTGTGCTTGTTTGCTTCTTGCAGGGAGGAGATCCATCTAAAAAACGGAACTATTTTTTGGAGGTACTCAAGTAATTCTTTTCTTTAGCTTTTCTTGGTATATCTTGATGCATACCAACATGAACTGGCTTAGCCCAACAATTTTGTACCAATCCCATAACCCCTTAACCATCTCCCCAAAAGCCTTCCACTTTTAACCACACCTTCTGGCACGATCTAAACCCGCCCCTAAAAGTTTGGTCCATGACCAGCCTGTGATTAGGCCTCAAAACGAAATTTCATAATAATGTGTACTCAAATACGGGGCCTTAAGCGGAAGCAAATGCCAACATAGATAAAATGCCCATTGAGCTCGTGCATACACGAAGGTTTAGAGTAACTTAAGCATTTAAATACGCTTTCATATGCACATATATAACCACGGAATTATACAGATCTCACACACACATTTACATAAGACTCAATAAATTATATAATTAAATTAAATAGATCCCAATACAGAATTAAGGCCTCAACGCGGAGGCGTAGCCCGGGCGGCTTGGCAAACAGGTGGATCTCAAACTCTAGTGTCGGTTCCGATGGCTCACTTACATAAATATACATGAAACAGAGTGAGTAAGGCTCAGTGAATAACAACAATGTAAGGAGGTTAGTTAAACGAGCATAGCCTTAGAGAATGTAAATATGCATATCCAACCATACATAGATCTTATTCATAATCATATTTCAAAACGGCCTCAGGCTCATTTGTAATACAGAATGGCCTCGGGCCCATGTATGATACGAAACGGCCTTAGGCCCACATGTAATATAGAACGGCCTTGGGCCAATATTTGATACGAAACGGCCTTAGGCCCACATGTAATACAGAACGGCCTCGGGCTCACATATGATACGAAACGGCCTTAGGCCCACATAACGACAGCTGTCCAGAGCAACGTAGGGAAGATGGACCATCGGTATGTGTCCATCTCCCTTGGCGTAGAGCCATTAGTCATATTTAGTTCATATTATTAGAGGGTAGACGGAACATCGGCATGTCTCCATCTCCCTCGGCCTTACGGCTATGAGACATAAACAATTCATATCATAACGGCCCCAGGCCCACTTCTATTAATAGGAACAAAACGACCTTAGGTCCATATCAGTACCATTGTTCAATCATGTCAATTAATTCAATCAAAGCACTATGTCCATAATATATGCCATTCACAAGCAACGATATATAAATCATAATCATAGGAAGTAAGGAAAACATATCGTTATACTACTATTACTCACAGTGATAGGTTTCTGGTAGTAATGGGACGATGTCCTCGTCTTGACCTACAAACATAATGCACATAGCATAACATAAGCACCTACCCGATTCCTTTTTTTGCTCTTTAATCAATTAGTCATATTGGTTCTAAACTCATTAGTCCTCAGTAGGTTATAATCCATGTCTTAGAAAATAGGAGGAATCGATAGGAAAATGGTTTAGACGAAGAAATGGTACAAAACCGGTAGACAGAAAGTGAACAACTTTCACTAATTTGGGCATATCTATTTGTGTTCTAAGAATTTGAGAGTGAGGCCACCATCATTGGAAACTAGACTTCCGGGGCTTGAATTTAGGCTCAAGAATCACTCAAAACAGAATCCGGATACAAGAGATATGCTTATTTGAAGTTGGCTGAAAGAGAGTTGTCCCACACGTGCGGGAAACAAGGCCACACGTGTGGGAATTGGGCCGCACGTGCAGGGCCACGTGCTTTTTTAGCAGAATCAAACTTTGGTGTGGGAAATGGACTGCCCCACGTGCGGGAAGACCCGCCGCACGTGCGGCTCTGGGCAAAAACTGTTGTCCGAAAATGTTGTTTGCTCTAATACTTGTTCTTTCCATTTCTAAGCTTGGTTTCAACTCTAATCACTCAAAAACATGTAAAATTACCCCACAACATAATAAACCAACATCATTCAAGTATTATTTCATCTCAAACAAATCAATCTTTGCCTTAAGTTAGAAATTCAAGTCTCATCTTTCTATATAATCAAACTCCCACAACATGTGCCCAAAATCATGTAAATATATCTTACACATGGTTGGTTCTCACACCCAATCTTGTTATTCCACAAATCATTCTTAAGATTGAACCCAATTCAAACAAACTTAAGGCAATCAAGGTTCAATCCCTTGAGTTAAACCCATTTCTTTCATAACCCACCACACTTGTTCATTTACATGTTAATCTTCCAAGTCATTCCTTGATTTCATGTAGTAGATGAATTATCTACAAAGACAATAGTTATAGCCACATACCTTAACCAAGGTTGTTAAGATCGCGATCCGGATCGTAGGATCGTACGATCCTACGATTCATTTTTGGAGAATCGATCTGGATCGCATGATGAATCGCATTTTGTGCAGGATCGTAACAGGATCGGTGGGATCGGACATGGGATCGTAGGATCGTATTTGGATCGCGATCCTATACAATCCTATTTTTTGCCTTTTTTTTTGATATTTTGTGCAGGATCGTAACAGGATCGGTGGGATCGGACATGGGATCGTAGGATCGTATTTGGATCGCGATCCTATGCGATCCTATTTTTTGCCTTTTTTTCTGATATTTTTATTACAGGTTTGATGCCTTCTCTCTTCTCTAAAGACCCATGACATAAGATTAGGGCAAAAGATTGGGAAAGTTGGTCACGAGAGCTGAGCAGCCTCCATCCAGCCTCCATCCAGATTCCAGGTATGCTTCTTCTTCTTCTACTTCTTCTTCTCTTCTTCTCTGTGTCTGTGCTTCGATTCCATCTCTTCTCCTCTATTCAACTTCTTTTTCTTTTTCTTCTTCTCTGTTCGATTCATTCTTCTCTTCGTCTTCTTCTTCTTCTCTGTTCGACTCATTCTTCTCTTCTTCTCTGTGCTTCTTCTTCTTCTACTTCTTCTTCTTCTTCTCTTCTTCTCTGTGCTTCGATTCCATCTCTTCTCCTCTATTCAACTTCTTTTTCTTTTTCTTCTTCTCTGTTCGATTCATTCTTCTCTTCGTCTTCTTCTTCTTCTCTGTTCGACTCATTCTTCTCTTCTTCTCTGTGCTTCAACTCCATCTCTTCTCCTCTGTTTGACTTCTTTTTCTTTTTCTTCTTCTCTGTTCGTCTTCTTCCATTTTTTTCCCCTTTTCCCCTTTTCTGAAACAACACATTAAATATAGTCTTAAAAAAAAAAAGAAAAAACCCCAACTTTTAACCCTCTTAAACTGGCCTTTGTTTCCTTAGGTTTTAGCAGTGTTACCATCTAAAAAAAAAAATTCCAGTCCATGTAGACCCAATGCTACAATTTAAAAATAAAAAAGAGAGCAAATAATACGATTCTCTTCCAAATTACACTTTTTAAATTTTTTTTTTTTTGTAGGAACCAAACCACAACTAAACCACTTTAACATAAAAATATCTGTAAATAATTTATTTATGATTATTTTATAGATGTTTTTAATAATAAAAAACATATTATTATACTACATAATTTTTGTTATTATTTAGAGGCATTTATTTATAAATACCTCTTTACCTACTTATGTTCTATTTAATTTAATTTTTTTTTTTATATTTTAATAAGTCCTATAAGTAACATAGTTATTAAAATATCTCTAATAGTAATAGGATGAAACGTACAATAATATTTACATTGACAATATAAAATGTTTCATGATGTGAACATTTATACTGTCAAATATGAATATTTACATTGCCAAATATGATGTGAACATTTTTTTCCCCTTTTCTGTTAACTTGAAGACTTGAAGTTGAATTGCTATTTTCTTTTAGTATGTTCTTTTGTTAAGATTTGAGGAAAATGTTTGAATGACAACTTGAATTGCCACCTTCTTTTATTATGTTTTCTTTGTTTAAAAAAATGTGCAAAATGTATATTTGAATTGATTATTGTTAGTGAGTAAGGCACACAAGGGAAAATGCGAGGATTTGAACCTCGATCTGCTTATAAGTATGAGAGCTCTACCATTTGAGCTACATTCTCAAGTTTTTCTGGGTCATTTTATATGTATTTTGATAGTATTAGTTAGACATATAAGAATTATTGCATTTTTTCATCGTTTTGGTAGGATTTTACGATCCCCGATCCGATCCTACGATCTGATCCTCCAGACCCCCAAAACGATCCTATGTAGGATCCCGATCTTAACAACCTTGACCTTAACTCAATTCCTTGCTTTTTCCTTAATCTCTTCAATTTTCCCAAGCTTCATGGTTGATTTTCTTTCTCTCTCTTCAATTCTCTTCAATCATCTTCAAAGCCACCATGAATGTTGAGCTTCTCTTAGAGAATTTTGTCTCTCTTTCTCTCTCTTTCTCTCTCTTTCTCTCTTTCACGATTCTCTCTCTCTCCCTTAGATATTTTGGCTCAAATATCTTAAGTTCAACTCATATATCTCATTCATATATCTATACGTCTAACTATATATAAGCTTATCACAATTTGGGAGAGCTAAACACACCCTTACGAATCGTACAAAATCAGATTTCAATTAAACTTCTCAAATGACAAAAAATTATACTGATCATAACTATGTACTCCGTTCTAGTTTCTGAAACCTTTAAGGCCTTTAATTTGCAGTGCAAAATTAACCAGCCAAACACACCTTAACGGATCAGACAAAATAAATTTCCAATTAATTTTTCCAAATAGCTCTAAAAATTCCCATTCGCATATCTGTGTACTCAATTTTAATTTTTAAATCCATAAAGGTCGTCAATTCCAATTTTAAAGTCGTAACTCAACAGATAATTCCTCAATTCGAACAGATATCATTAAATTAAAGTACATTAACCCACAAGTGTATAAAGGTAATTTCTAATACGGATTTTGGGGTCGTTACACATTCTTGTACCTGGAAGGAATTTTTCCTGTAAAAAACATATACAAACCAATAAAGTTGGGGTATAATCAGGGGGCAACTAGTGCTGTGTTTGGTTGGGAGATTTGGTGAGGGATTTGGAAATGGAAAGGGAAAAAGTGTGTGAAACTAGGTGAAATGTAGGTATATTTTATTCTCATTTCACTACATTTTCTCTTTTCTTTTTCAAATCCCTTCCCAAATCTTCCAACCAAACATAGCGTTAGGGAGAATATACTGAGAAACATTCAAAACTGCTCCCAGGATGAGGAAGTCAAGAATCTACCCACTCTTGTGTAAATTATTAGAGGAGGAAATGAATGTAAGGATTGTCACGCAAGTATGAGGGAACCATTTGACAATTTGAAAATGAAGTCCCTAGTTGGCATAAACATAAATGATTGGTTTAATTATTTTGTAGAGTATGGAGACAATATTGATAAGAACACCTCCTCTTCGATATCTGAACAGCTCAGTTGGGTAGGGAAAACTACATGAACACAAAAATTTATTTATTTTGGAATATTTTATGTGAATATAATGTGTATTAATAATTACATTTACTTTGCTATGGGAGGCTTCAATATCTAAACTTTCTAGCTCTCCCCTTGATGCCTATGTACATTTTGGCGGATCATAGGTAGCAACATCTTCCTTGTCTACCTTGGCAAGGTTGCCATGGGGATCAAGATCACTATCAGACAGTTCAGACAGCCAAGAGATCAGCACAGTAGATCCTCTAAAGCGTTTGCAGCTTTTTGAATTTGGTAAGCTTCTTCCTAATCATAAAGAGAGCTACCCCCAAGTGCTTCTCCTGACAGATGGAAAAGATTTATTTTCAATCTTCCTTTTGGACACAATGATTGAGAATTTCCTGAGGCGGCACATTGTAACTGTAACTATTAGTTAGATCTACGGTGACGTGAAAACCAAATAAATTTCAGCTCACGCAGTGGATCTAACCATTTAAGAATACTTCCAACTAAGTTTTAGCACCACACAGTATAGATAATGATTATTGTACATTTAATTTTGGGAATAACTTATTATAAGTGGTTGCCAACAGAGGCATGCCCCTTTTGCAGGAGGGTTCGAGAGGCCATAACTGAGCTTGATCTTTCTGTAGAGGTGAGCAATGTGTTCTATCGATACAATTAGGTGTCAATTCTTGTCTTGCATTAACCATGTTCTGCAAGTTTCCATCTCGCTTGAGCGGCATTTCTTTTCAAACCCTGTGTGGGAGGGTAGGGATCAAAGTCTGGATCACGATATGGTTGTTTGTACAATACCTATTTTTAAACAGTATTTTCACCACCCCAAGAGGAAAAAGAAATAAATAAAACAAGCAGAAAAGTATATGCTAGAGGCAGCTTTCTGATTTTCAGAGTGGCTAGTTTGTTTTCTATGATTTTACTGGATATTGGTCATTTTTGAAAGGCTGTCTAAGAATTCATCTTCAAATTCAAAAATTAAACATGAGCACTTGAGTTGGATACTATAGATAGGCTGAAAGCTGTGGACACCATCGCTGCATAAAAAATTTGATAGAGAAATGTGAATTTATACAGAAATTTTCGTCACTTCCCTTGCTTCGTTTCATAATTATTTTAACAGCAGATCTGTTGTGCCTAATCTACATACTTTTGACTAGTTTCCATGAGTTGCATTCAAAGATTTTCATTTAAATTCCCCCCCCCCTTAGATATTTTGGCTCAAATATCTTAAGTTCAACTCCAATTATTCGTTCTTGAGTTTTCTAATTATATACTCTTCACAAAAATAGTTACTCTGGTATTATCAAGTTATATTTAAATGTACTTAAGTTTTCAAATACAATCTCTATTAGCTGTTTAACCTAGTATAATGGATGGAGACAAAGAAAATCTAGGAAGATTAAAAAGGAAAAACAACTGTAAAAAGTAGGGAGTGTCTGGTGCAGGCCTCTTTATATGCCTCTCTTGACAGCCTATTATACAACTAAATTGCTCCAAAACTGAATTTCTTGAAAATTCTTCATTTTTGTTTGATATTATATATATATATATATAAATTAATCAGTATAAATTTGATATATGTGCAGATCTATCCTTGCCCAAAAGGTTCTATAAGACACAGGGAAATGGTTAGAAGACTGGGTGGCAAAGAACAGTATGTAATGTTTTCATGGGATTTCTTTTGTAGATAATATATTTTTCTGCTTTTTTATCGCCTCTTATTTGAGAGACATAGTTTCATGTCATCCCATTTAGATGTCATTATCGCTGTTCATGATTCTAGAGGTGACGGCCAATCAGATTTCTATTTCAAACGTGGATGATCACATAACATAATACAAAATGAACTCATTAACATTTTGCTTATCTTTGCTAATGTCTTTCAATACATCTGCATTATCTGCTGTAAATTCTATAAGTGGAAACTTCCATTTAAATCATACACTGTTTCTCTTATGATTATCATTGTTATCATCTCTAGTATTTGAAATAGAAGTTCTCATGCAGGTTTCCTTTCCTTGTTGACCCGAATACTGGAAAATCAATGTATGAAAGCAGTAAGTAATTTGACTCCATTGTGCATAGATGCATATATTCTTGTTTTCAACTATTTGTTGCACCATATATGATCTTCTATTGTTCTTGGATTAAAGTGGGCTGATTGAGGCCTCAATATATAGTCATTGTCACACCCCAATAACCCGCCCCTAAAGGTTCGGGCATGACCTATGCAAAAACGGACAAAAAAAAACTGATGTACATGCCGTACGGGGCCTTATCGGAAGCATAAAATATTCATATAACATAAATACAAGCATACTCCATTGAGCTATTTCTAACATGCCAGGATCTCATGCATTACATATATCATCAAAAGCGGACAAAGTTTAGAACTATAGCCCTAGATATCGCGTACAACATATACATTTACAGTCCTAGCCCGATAATTGGGCATAACAAAAGGAATATGAAAGTTATGTACAACATCCGTAGATGGTCCTCAAAAGTAAACCCCATATCTTAGCAGCTTCACAAAGATAAATGGCCTAGTATGGTGCCTGGACATGTAAAGGTTGACAAAAGGGACGGCGTCAAAGTTAGGATTGACCCCCTGACTGATGACCTACAGAAACAGACGAAATAGAGAGTGAGCCGGGCTCAATGAGTAGTAATACATCAATACATAAAAGATGCAGCATGCACTTGGTGTGTCTGATTCTGCATTTAGTTCTTAATGGTCCTAGGCCTAATCCTGTGACATGGCTATAAGCCCTTGAAACATGATGGCACGAAGCCCTTGAACATATGGCACAAGGCCCTTGCAATTCACTTGAAACTTGTGGCACGAGGCCCTTGTAAATGCTTTTCTTTACATGTTTTACCATTAGCATATCTTAAACATGCATAAGTACATTACATGCTTGAGACATTAACATGATTGCGTAACATTTCATAGGTACTACTACTCACAGTGTTGAGGTGGCGTGTTGCTTCCTTCTGGAATGTGCCCTGCACCCAATTAATACATTAGTTTTCTTTTCCTGAGTCTTACACTTTGCATGCATTTACAACCGCTTTAAAATCATCTATAAAATATTCTAAAAATACCAGAGAGACAAGCATTTAAAACTGAACCGACATTTAATTTTTCTTGAAAAAGAGTCCCCCGCTCGAGCGGACTGTAAAATGCACAAAACTGCTAAGAGGTGGTTTTTCCCCCTCGAGCGGACTTTCCGCCGCTCGAGCGGACCGAGCAAATTCTGAAATTCTGAACTTCCATTCGAGTCCCAACCTGGTATTCACTCCATTTTTATATGCAACCCAAGGTTAGGTTAATGCAATATTCCCACCTAACATCACTATAACATGGATTCTACCTTGAGTATAATAAATTAACCAAGATTAAAAGCTTCAACAAGCCATCTCTCCCTCTAATTCCATTCTTGGATTCAAGTTCTTCATATCCTTGAAACATAACACATGATATATGCATAATTCCATGAAGTGATGATAGAAAACCACAGATTGAAGTATAATTTCCTACCACACCCAATCTAGATGCCTAAGCAACCTATTGAGAGAAACCCTCATTAATCAAGCATGAATTAGACATGAAGCAAACATACACATCAATTACAAACTCTAAGTGGCCATGATAAGAAGGATTTGAGCTTACCTTGAATTCAATCCTACACCTCTAACAATTTTGCCAAGCTTTCTTGTTGAATCCCTTCTCTCCCGATTTCTCTTCTTCACTTTCTCTTCTTTTCTCCCCCAAAATGGTAATCACGTTTTTTTGTGTTTTTTGACTAAGGCTCATGAAGTCTTGGAAGTATATATAAACAAGGCATATAAGACAAAAATGAATCGTTAAACCATTCCAAAATTAAAATTTCGCAAACATGCTTAATATTACCTAAAAATTATGCTGATCACAGATATATAATCAATTTCAGCTAATTAAGCTGTTAAGGCTTCCAATTTCTAATTTAAACGTGTTAATGGTGACAAATGGTTTTCTTGTGAGACAGATAGACATTCGTAGACATGGATTTCACTTCCTTAATCATAATTTTTTTTCACGGAACTACACAGTAAACATTTAAAAGTACCAATCGAGGACTAAGAATATAACAGAAATCATGTGCGAGGGTCGGGTTATTACAGTCATTTTCTGGGTACTAATGCTTTTGATGAGTATATCACAATCAAAATTAAAAGAGATTGTGAGTGAGTTATGGGTTGGGTGTGCAAAGCTTGAAGTGAGTAAGTTGGGTTTTCAAGATTTGTAGGATGGGTATTCAAATTATGTGAACTTGAGTGTTCCAATTTGAGGAATGGGTTGATTTATATTATAAAAATGTACAAACAATTGAATACCGTAAGATACTAGTGTAGCTGCCCCTGCTGATCAGACACTTTTGATATGGTTCTGTTGTTCAGTTTTGAAGATCCTAGTTGCATTTATTGATGGGATGGTCCATTTTTATGAGCGGCATTATGCATGGTTATTTGGCTCTTCCCTTTACACATTGTTTTGAGCATTCAAACTTCTCTGTAACTTTTGAGATTTCTTCTTATGTTCAGACTTTATTCTTTGCATGCTTCATGGTTGTTTTTTGTCTCTGAGTTGTATATCATGCACCTTTGTCTGCTAGGTGAGATTGTAAAGTACTTATTCCAGCAGTATGGTAAAGGAAGAAGTCTTTCAATGGGTCTTCTGGAAAGGTATTACACCGTGCAAATTTCTTGTTTGTCATGGACAAAGTTTGGACTACAATGTATATATATATATATTTGGACTATAAATTCAATGATTATGATGAATTTATTTCTTGCTAGCCGATACCGTGATTGCATCTTTATTTTGATTTTATAAATCCATAAAAAGTTCACCTTTACTTCAACATCATTTTGTTTTTTTTGCATTATTAAAAAAAAATCAATTTAAATTACTTGGGATTAGTGGCGGAGCCACATGGGGCCTAGGGGGGTCATGTGCCCCCCTGGATTTTTGATTTTTTTTTTTTACATATGTATATAAATAAAATTTTAAACAAAAATAATATTTAGAATAAAATGTCAAGCGCATTTTTAAATTTTTGAAAACAATTGTGATTGTTTTATTGAAAATGAAGTGACTACTACGAATAATATTTTTATGTAGGAAAATTTTATGAAAAAATCTCAATATAAAGGTAATATCCATCATTATTGATATACAAATATAATTAATCTCACTATATATATGTAAAAATTACTAGAGTGTTAGTTATATTTGCATGTGGAGTTCACCCTTCATATGTTGCTTTACTACTGGTTGGTTATACCTTATGTCAATAATGACGTGATATCACTATTATATGAAATTTTTATTCAAATTTTGTAAAAATTTGATTTATCTTACCATTATATAATTAATTTTAAGACTTAAATATATAACTGTTTTTACATTGTCCATGATACACTAGTTGCACGTAATATTTTTTTTTTTATTTTACTTGAAGTTAATTGTAAAATTTTATGTTAAATACTTTTGTAATAATTTATTTAAGTTTTTGTACTTAATATTAATTCAAAAATTATTATTATCTTCTTATTGTTGGTTATGGAAAAAAAAACTAAAGTTGTAATCAAGAAGTGCCCCTTCTGATTTAGTTTTCTGGCTCCACCACTGCCTGGGATACCTTTTATGTTCACCTATATTTTTCTTTTCTCATTGGCAAATTGAAATCTCTTTAATAGTTATTAGCATGTATATTTTACAGCTTGTGCTGACACTAATTTTCCACAACGTTCACTTTTCTAGAGAAGTTGCATGTTAAACCATAGTAATATTTCTCAATAGTTTCTTTTTGAGAGCTCGTGTTCACTTCAGGCATCATGCCGATGTTCATTTGTTGCTCACTATAGAAGAATCAATAATATATTTTCTGTTTTCTATTTTCAAACATAAAAAACACATTACTATAGTGGTCTCTTCCAAATTTATATGACATTCTGATAAACTATCATGCAGTTAGAATCAAATACAAATCGAGGACTAGACTCAAAATGTAAATGCTTGGGTTTGGGGTACTTCATATTTCAGGCAATGCTTTTTCTCGAGTATAAATGATCTTTTTGTAGAGAATTCCTTTGAAAACAATAAAGTAACAAATATGAGCCCCTTTATTGTATCAGTGCCTGGTCTTATTATATTTGAAGTTCATTCTATGAATTATTAAGTTGCAAGTTATCAAGTGTTCAAGGAAGAAAACCAAAATGCTTTAGGAGATTCTTAGAAAACACTTCTTTTGATAGTTTAGGACCAAAATTGTTTAGTAAGAAATTTGGACTGATAGGATTAGATGAAAACTATATTGAAGCAAGCAATATCGGGGTCTTGGTGTAACAAGTTTTTAATAGTTCCCGTCATTCTTTTTACCTGTTTCAAAAGTAATGATGATGATGATGGTTCATAATTGTCAAAATGGCTGCTGAAAAGCACATCAAAGACATTAACAATTGATGGAATGTCGCAAGTGTCCTTGCCTTTGAATGATATATGTTTTAGATTTTGTTTGTGGCTTTGCTGTTTTCTTGCAAATTCATTTTTCTCTAATTAGTCCTCTTTCATCACACAGCACACTACTCACAGGATGGGTGCCAACTCTTCTTCGAGCAGGTAGAGGAATGACATTATGGGAAAAGGCCAGAACAGAGTCACCATCCAAGAAGTTGGAACTTTTCTCCTATGAAAATAATCCAGTAAGACAATGAATTTGGATTGTTTATGTGAGTCAATCATTCATCTTTCTTTTCTTTTCTTTTTTCTAGATTAAAAATTTTGTAACTCCATAAGCCCAGAGAAAGGAGGGCTGTGGTAGTTTGACAGCCTATTTCTGGATAGATTATTTCTATTCTTGCTCGAAAGAAATTACGAAACAAAATTCATGTAGACAACTTCAAATAGTTGGGACAAGGCTTTGTTTTTTTTTTCTTCAAATAGTTGGGACAAGGCTTTGTTGATTTGAATTGTTGGTCGATGAAATCCTAGTTAAGTCATATCCCAAAGAGGGAGGGCAAAAAAAGTCTTCGTTAAGAAAACTAAATTGGTGCAGAATGAAACGAAAGATAGAAGGATTCGGAATGCCTGTACAGTCTCCTTGTTGTGCACCAGAAAAATATAATGTTAGTGCAAAAAAAGGATTCGGAATTCCTGTACAGTCTCCTTGTTGTGCACCAGAAAAATATAATGTTAGTGCAACTTTGTGTCATATATCTAAAAATATTTTTTCACGCTATTTCCTTTTCAGTATGCTCGAATTGTGCGTGAAGCACTTTGTGAATTGGAGCTTCCTTACATCCTTCAAACCGTGGGAGAGGGATCTCGACGAACGAATTTACTACTTGAGGCATCTGGATCAAAAGAGGTTAGTCTGATGATATTTCTGAAATCCATAAGGTTCTTGCCAAATCATTATGACTTAATTTTCATTTCAAGCAAATATAATAATGATGTTAAGAAAGGTCCTTGGGACTGTCTTAACAGAGGCTTCTGAAAAACAGAAAAGAAAGGTGAAAAACATGTAAAATAGTAGTTCAATGCATGGTAGCTTAAGAATATTCTGCTTAATTTAATTTTATGTGTTCATTGACAAGGGTTGTAAAATAGTAGTTGAATGCATCAAACTGGAGCATTGATTAGAAAAGTTGGTTACCTTTTCATTTTTGCAGGTGCCTTACATTATTGATCCCAACACTGGCACTCAAATTGGTGACTACAAGAAGATTTTATCATATTTGGTTCAGACCTATTCCATGGTCAGTGCATAGGTGCAACATCATCCATCTTTTAATACTGTTTGTATTATAGATTTGGGTAGAGATTTAAAAAAACATAAAGGGAAAAAGTGGTAGAAATGTGAATGAATATATATATATATATATATATTTTTTTTTAAATTTATTTCCCTTTCCCTTTCTATTTTTAAATCCATACACAAATTTATGATTCAATTTTTTTTTTTTTTTTTAATAAATTTATTTCCCTTTTCCTTTCTATTTTTAAATCCATACACAAATTTATGATTCAAACATAGAATAAATATTTTGTGTCTTTTGATCCTCATTAGGCTCCAATATGTTCTTTCAATATGATCTCTTTTTGAATGCGTTAATAGATTGGTGGCTTACTAGATGGGTTCAATAGAGCACAGATCAAATAATGTGTTCAGTAACAAAAATTCACAGAGAAATTAGTATCCAATGTGATTTGATTAAGAGTGCTGTTATTTTGTCCCCCCACCTTTTTTTTCTTTGGACCTCCATTCTCTTCAATTTTTGTTTGTGGTGGGTGTGCAAAAGGAAAAAAAAAAAAAAAAAATTAGGATCATTCTATTTGCACATCATTTTTTATTTTAATGCACACCATTTATTTATATTGTTCGGATATCGACATTCAAATTTGGACATCAACTTTTAAACAAAAATCAGTTGTATGGATATTAACTATTAAGCAAGATTTATTTATGAATAATTCATTTTTTATTTAGAAATTGATATCCAAACAACACATTATGTGTATTGAAATTTTTTTATATTATGCGAATAAAAGTATCAAAAAAAAAAAAAATCAGTGGGATCAATTTTGATGATAATAGTCCAAAGAAGTGAGGATTAAAAAAAACAAATAGAAACACTTGTCAACTAATGAGTATTATAATAGCATAACTCCTCAGTTTAACATTGAAATTTTTTTATAAAAAAAAAAAAAAAAAAAAAATCAATCAATTATTATTATTATTGTTATTTTTTAAGTTCGATGGGCATTATTACCCTGTCAGTTAGGTGTAAGACTAAGAGTGGCTGAGATATTGATTGAGTGATTTTGAGCAATAAAAAATAATTACAAATTAACAAAATTTTGTAAATATTAATAAATAAGTTTGTAAATTTTTTCATAAATTTGTGTTTTTATTTTTATGTTTTTTGCCTTGTAATTCCTCCTAAAATATATTGGGTAAATTAAGTTTTTAATTCTTACAATTTGATCGAAATTTTGCTATGATTTTTATTATTTCAAATTTAAAACAGTAAGGATTAAAATAAAATTTTAATTAAAATATAAAGATATAAATATATAAATTAGTTAAATATATTTAATATTTTAGACTTTCAATGATGAAATTGTCATTGGACTTCCAACATTTCGCCATCTAAAATTTCAAATATATCCTCTTTTAAGGATTAAGAATATGATGTACAATATTTCAACTAATCCGAAACAAAGCCAGCACACACGTTTCGCTAATTTATTACAGTACAATAAAATATCTCAGTACACCAACCCTTCCAACTACATGGCGACTTACATTAAACAAAAGGAAAAAAAAAATGATTACAACAATAATCCACATCTCTCTTTATTTCTCCACCAAACATATGTTTAGTAGGTTTCTTGTCCCCATCATACCAATCTTTCCTTTTGCTTCATTTCTAAGATTTAAATGAATTGAAAATATTATAAAATTATTTTAAAATATTAATATGTGATTTAAATTCATTTTATTTTATGTATAGAGTTTACAATACAAACTTTCAATTTTTGCTACACATTTTAATTCTTGACACCAAAGTAAAAATAAATTATTAATTTCAAATGAAGTGTGAGGATTAAGAAATTTCACTATAAATGCCTCCTCCTCTGTCTTCCCTTTCAAGTCACCCTTTCTCCCCCTGTTTGCAACTGTGTCTGTGGTAACAAGTCACAATATTTGGTAATTGCTCTTCACAAAATAATTGATTTTTTCTTTTTAAAGAAATTGTGTGAATGGGTTGTGGTACAATTTTTGAATATAGATTATCAGACAATTTTTTTTAATAAGTTATAAATATTAATTATAAAAAAAAACTAGAGGAATGATGCTTTTTATGTTTTCTTATTAAATTATAAATTTTAAACTAATAGAATTATGGAGAATTCTATTATACACATCTTCATACTATATGCACATTTAGTTACGTTATTTTTTTATTTAATTATTATCAGTTTTTATCTTTAATTATGATATTATTTTGAGATATTTGGTTATAACTTTTTTATATTTAGTTATGACTTCTTTTTTTTTTAGTTATGATTCAGAAAGTATAGAGTTATACTATTTTCTTGTGCGAATTACACTAACAGTCCCCATAGTTTGGGGCTCATGTTACTTTGGTTCCTGACTTTTCAATTGTGACATATTTGACCATGAATTTTGAATCTTGTTTCAATAATGACAAATAATTGCTCAATTTCAAGGGCAAAGCCGTCAATTTTATAAGATATAAACTAATTTGACAAAAATAAATGTGAATAAATTTTTTTTGTATTTTAAAAAATAATTTCTACCTACCAAAGATAAAATTATGTAAAATTGATAAATCTTTTAGATATTTATTTATTTATTTATTTTACCAAATTAATTTTTAAGAGCCATTACACACAAATCCTAATTTATAAACTTATACTCCATTAAGTCCTAACTAAGATTTTTTGAACCTTTAAATCCTATTAAATTTTAAATAGTCTGAATTGCCCTTCAAATAATGATTGTTCATCATTTATGATTATTTATAAAAGAACATAATGATTTGACATTTATTTTGATTTTCAAAACTTTAAAAATCAACTTTCAAATTGAAAAAACTTTAAAAAAAAATTATGTGTAAAAAAAATTAAACAAAAAAATTTTTTTTTTTGAAAAAATTAAAAAAACTTAATTATTTTTTTGTGCAAAATTAAAATTTTTGTGACTATAAAGGTGTATGATGATGGAATATTGATGTGCAAAACTGGGGGAGAGGGGGAAACTTTAAAACTGAAAAAAATACTCCCTCTGTCCCAAAATAATGGTCCCTTTTGGGGAATCTAACTTTTTTTGATAGTACAATTATTGCATTTGAAAAAAGTTGATTTTTCAAAATTACCCTTTTGATAGTACATTTTTTGGGAATATCAATGTAATAATTGTACTTTTTATATTGTTTATTAATTTAAAAGAAGGGCAAAATAGAAAATTTATATTATTTTTGTACTTGATTTTTGAAGAGGAACTAATATTTTGGGACAATGAAAAATGGAATAAGGGACTAATATTTTGAGACGGAGGGAGTAATAATATTCTCAGTTTTAAAACTGAAAAAAACTGTTAATATTCTTGATTTTATTGGATAGTTGAATCAAACCAATAAATAGAATGACAAAAACATTTAATCTCATGCTCTGTTTTTTTCCATCAGTTAGTGAAATAATTATCTGAAACATTACTATGCAAAATTGACAATATTCTTAGTTTTAAAAAAGAAAATGAGTAGGAGCTCTAATTAGAGCTACCACTAGTGATGCACCCACTGCCACAGTTTGTATTGTGTCTGTTTTTTTTTTTAAAAAAAGGCTGATATTCTCAGCTTTACTAAGTAGAGCTTATTGGTTCAAACAATTTTAAATAGGACCTAAACTACCATAACATTTGTAAATAGGACTTTTAGGTAATTAACTCTAATTTTTATTATGTATTTGGATGATGATCATGTAATGGGTAGTTGTTAGTCTTTAAATAAATATCTAAAAGATTTATCAATTTTACATAATTTTATCTTTAGTGGGTAGAAATAATTTTTAAAAATTCAAAAATATTTTTTTGATATTTATTTTTGTCAAATTAGTTTATATTTTATCAAATTGACGACTTTGCCTTTGAAATTTAGCAATGTGTTGGATTTTTGGCTTTCAAAGGTTATTATTGTAATTGCAAGCGTGCCAGCAAGGATCAATCAGTCCTTACAGAAAATTAATTGCCAACCAATTATCAGACGATTGTGTTTTAGTTCTTTCAGCCTCAATGAAGAGGACTTTTACTAGTGGCTTGATTTAGGAGAATTAAGTAAAATAATAATTAAATGAAGAACAGTTGAAGTATTTCATTAACATGAAAAAACTTACAATGATTCAAACTCAGCCTCGTAAGGGTTTACAGCAACAATCTACTTGAAACTACTCTTATGAACGAAGTGCAGTGCATAAATTTAAAGTACAGAAAATGTAAGACTGGAAATGTAAAACTGAAATACGTATAATAAAACTGGTTTTTTGAATCTGAGTCTGGGGGCTTTTTCTGGGGCCTTCTCTGCTATTTATACTGCTCAAGGATGACCATCGAACTGCATTTCTAACCGTCGAACTGCTCCTCCATGATTGCTGATCATGTTGCCTTAAGATTAGCTTCATTATTGATTACGTCATTACTTGCAGTTAGGCTTCTCTCATAAATTTGAATTTGAAATGTAAATAACTGTTGAAGCCACATCATCTTGCATCTCTTTCTTGATCCACTGCTACTCAGATCTCGTAATAACCAATACTAATTGCCACGTGTACGATTAGGATCGAAAACTTGAATAGTCTTCCTATATTATCCTTATTTTGTCACGCGTCGAATTGTAATTGGCTTATACAAAATATGTAGCCAACATTACCCCCCGCCCTAATATACCTAATACTTGGTGATATTAGTGGATCAAGGTCTCTTTCCAACGTCTTAGAATGTGCATGGGTTTTGCATTCTTCCAGAAATGCAACCGTCATTCATCATATGCATTAAACTCTCCTTCAATCTTTTGAACACCCCCACCACCTTAGTATTCGAACAAACTGATACATTTTTTATGGCCGAATCAATTTTTCCCTCCATTGATCGAGCACACGAAGAGTCATATGATGATACTGTTCTTCCTCGAAAGAACCTCCATGCATTAATTAACCACCTTTACCCACCTTTCTATATTCAGGTCATGGATGCCTTTGCAAATTATCAACACTTGGACTTCGAACACATTGCCCTTAATCCTTCAATTCAGAAACTCACAAATATGGACATGGGAAGTTTTTCTTCTAACTCACCCTTAGATTACGAACAAACTGCTCTCAATCTTTTGATTCAGAAAGTTGCAAATATGGACATGGGAAGTTCTTCTTCACAACCTTCTGCATGGAACAAGGCCGCGACTTCTTCCTCTTCTAGGGCTTCTGACTGGACAAGCTGGTCAAAACCTGAGGCCTGTGATTTGAGGGAACGAATCAACCATCACTTTGTCGAATTTACTGACCCTTTAGAATTCCTTTCTTATGCGCGAAGCTCGGTGGTCTATCCTTACGTGCCCATTGACCATCGACGCAGTTTGGAGGAGAATCTGCTTGTGGCATAGTATACATCCTCCATACCTACAAAGATAGTACACGCCACCCGACGCCTAGAAGAGGCACAAGGGTACAATCCATCATTCTTAGCCCAGAAGGCGAAGATATGTTCTTCTAACTAGCTCGATTATATTAATACCCTTGTTCCTTCTGCCCTTGTTCTATCTCCTTAAATAGAAGCATCCACACCTTCCCCTCCGCCAAATCCTTGCTGGACAGAGTGATTGAGGCTTGCCCTCTCCGCAGATAAGATCTTTCCACCTTACAAGCCTCCACCTTCCCCTAATCCAGCTGAGTGGAAGCAAGCTCAAATTCTGCTTGCGGCTTTCTCTCACTTGCCCTTCAATGTTCTTGAGGACGAAGTCCCTCTCAAGAACTTTCGATGGGCTTGTGATATTCTGAATCGGGGTCATGTCCTCAATCCCCTCGCCCAAGCAGAGCTTCACATGTTTTTGGACCAACTTCCATTGCTTCTCCATTGGCATCGGACCTCTATGGCCACCACATAATCTTTAGACCAACTTTCGTCCCTTCGAGTTCATGCCCAGTACGAAGCAAAGAACTTCATTAAAGAATTTGATGGTTTCAAGAATAAAGATTCTGTGTACTGGGATGACTTGGATATAGACGAATTGGAACAAGGATTGAGAGAAACAGCATTCGAAATAAAGGCTGAAGAGCTCTTTTATGAAGTGAGAGCACATCAACTCATGCAGCCAATGTTAGAAGAAATAGAGGATAGAATAAAGAAAGAACAGAAATTCATTGATCATAATTGGACTAAATTTCATGATCTTGTTATTTATTCCATTCCCTATTTTTATGAGCTTGAGTTTGTACCCAAATAGGGTCATTCGATGCAATTGCTTTTGCTTTAATACCACCAGGACTTTTTCTGTGTTTGGTATGGTTTGATCTTGTCCCCATTTGTCTTTAAAGCAAATTCAGGGCTTCGAACTGAACAATATTATCCTTCGAATTTGGACTTGATCATTTTAAATGAAACACTAAAAGAACCAACAATGAACCTTTCCAATTTTTGAAATATAGTTAACAATTTTTTGCTGATTTTCATTTAGAATTAGTGCTTCGAATTTAACAATCTTACCCTTAAAGCTTATTTTAATCATAACCAACATGTGGTCATGGTTAGTATGATCAACCATTTTAAATTGACCATTTTTCGCTTCGAAGAACAGTCTATGTTGTTTTTAGTCTAGAAAGAGAATCTTTCTTAAATATATATAAGCCAATCAATGGTTTTGATATTTCGAACAGCAATTCCCATCCTTAAGGGATCTCAAGTTTTGCTTTGAAGGACAAATTTCATTAAGAAACCTAAAACAAGTCTTTAATCCTTTCGAAGTAAACGAATACTTGAGCATTCTTACATCCATAGGTATAAAATATACTTCAAAGCTGGCTTTTTAGTTTCGAAGCCGTTTATTATTTGACTTTTGGCGCCAAAATTTGGTTTCGAAGCCAAATACTATACTTCGAAGCTGGCTTCAACAGCTGGGATGTGTTTTTCCCTCCAAAAGTATCAATATTGGAAGAAGCTCTTCGTGTTTGTACTTTTAGTACTTAACGAATTACGCGACATATCTTCCGGATACAAAGGTTTTCTTTTAAAACCTTTTTTATTTCGTGCTCTGAAATCACTCGCTCGCTCAAAACACAAACCCTTTTTCCTCTGTTAACCCCCTCTTCCTTACCTCTTCCTTGTTGCTTGCTACCAATGGACTCTTCTTCTTTGGAAATGCTTGCTGGTGATCGTATAAGCCCAACCATGGCTTTGAAAAGATGTATTGATAAAGAGATCGCCAAGTTAACATCTGATGAGTTAAGCGCCATAGATGCCCGCCTCTTCGTTCCTCGTCACAGCTACAAACAAGAATACGTCTTGGGTCTCATCTTTCGAGAGGCTCCTGCTCAACTTCTAGCTTTATACCATCGTCTAGAGGACCATTTTCTTCTCTATGAAGGAGGGCTCGACTGGGGAAATTGGAGGGTGACCCGACCTCATCGTTGTTGGCCGACATTGAGAGCTGAATGGGAAGAATGGTATGACAGAGTTGTACCCGCGCGAGAAGACGACTTGCAAGAGCTCTGTATTCTCGATTCCCTCCGTCTTTCCAAGTTTATTATTCCTGAAGACTCTTTCTTGATTCCCGCTGCTCTTTGTTTTTGGAACATGGCTTTCAATTTTTTCCAATTTCGGTGTGGTATGATGGCTCCCACCATTCTTGATATTTGTCATCTTTTAGGGCTTTCACCCATTGACTCTCCCTTCACTCTCGGCTACCCAAACCTTCCTGTTAAGTTTTCCCTTCCACCCTTAAACTCCTCTTACAGTGATTTTGTAAAGGCCAAAAATAAAAGGGTACGTCCCGTAAGAGATAGAGAACTTTTTTCCTTTATTTTGTACTGGTTGTGCAAATTTCTCTTTTGTACATCATCTCAGAGGATTATGCTTGAGTTCGCTCCACTAGTGAAGGCACTTGTTTTGAAAAAACGCATAGCCCTGGCTCCTTATCTCTTAGGCCATGTTTATAGAGCCTGCTCCCAATTTTGCGAGAAACCTCTTGATGTGAACCAAGGGGGTCCCGTTTGGGTGCTCCAACTCTGGCTCTTTGCTTACTTCACTGATTTGCATCCTAAATGCTTAAGATTCCTTGTTCAGGACCCTAGCACTTATGGGGAAAAATATGCCAGAGTTGTTCTTTATCATGCTGTTAGGTTTTTATTCTTGGTAACCCCGTTTGACAAAACTCCTTTCAGATGTATTTTTTTTCGCACTTTTATTTCAGTGAGGCTATGGGTTTATTAGATGCGAATCCAAACCCGAATCGAACCATGCAGAGAAGTTTGTGATGTTAATGCTTTCAAGATTGCCAGTTCGCTGATTATTACGGGGATCGAGCTGCCCGGTCAGCTCGCGGGGGTCCAGGGGGCAGAGCCCCTTGGCGGGTCCGGGGGAGCGCCCAGGCGGGGTCGAGGGGCAACGCCCCCGAAGCAAAATGCAAAAATGCATTCCAAGTTTCCTGTCCGCTCGAGCGGACATTACCCCGCTCGAGTGGAGAATCCTTGGTTCCAGCAGTTTTGGTCACCTGTAAAAGTACTGACATGTGTGATTTCGCGCTCGAGCGGGTTCTCTAGCGCTCGAGCGGACCTCTGTTATATCACGCGCATATTTTGCTGAAGCCGCTCGAGCGGCAGCAAAGCTTCGCTCGAGCGAGCCTCAGAATCCGGATTTCTCAAGGAGTTTGTTTTCTTCCCAATCTAGGATTACTTTTGGTTCTCTATAAATACTTGGTTTTCTCCCAAAACTAAGGTATTGATTGAACTCCTCCAGATCTTCTTTTTGGTTCTTAAGGATTATATCTGAGGATATTTTGTTAGTTTTCTTTTATGTTTTTATTGAGTATTCAACTCATGATTTAAAGAGAGTACATCAAAGGTTTGGTTTGTTATACACAAAAGAGAGAGTTGTTCTTCGGTGGAGTCTGAAGAATTCGAGCCTGAAGCTTCGGTGGATCCTAGAGTGGCTCTTTGGAAAGACAATTCCGAGGTGAAGATGGGGTTGGAAGAGGCACATAGAGGTTGGTTCAATTAGGCGTTGTGGATTCGCTAGGTAATTGAGAGTATACCTGTGTAATTCCTTTAAATCTTCTTAGTGGATTGTTCTTGTGGCTGTTGCCCGTGGTTTTTTGATCACAGTTGGAGGTGTCCAATTGTGGTTTTTTCCACGTAAAATCGTTGTGTCTCTTTGTCTTGATTGTTTGATTGGGATTGTTATATTCTGCTTTAAAATTGATACATAATCACAAATCAACATCTAGGGGATTTCTAGATTTTTCACATGCTTCATTTGCCTACTACTTCACCTTTTTTCACCAACTTCCTATTTCTCCACCTACTACCTTCTTCTACCCCTTTGATGCCAACAAAGGACCTGCTTGGCTACAAACATTCTTAGCTGATAAAGAGTGCTCTTCCCCACCCTACAAAGGCATGTGGGCTTCTATTTTGCTGCCAAGGGAGCTGTTCATTGGCACTTTAAACCCTCGAGCTTATAAGTGTATAGCTGAGGTGTACTGTCCTTCTCAATTTGCCAGGCAATTTAGGTTAACTCAGGGGATTCCCATTCCACTCTGCAATCTCTCGAATGTCCATCTTACAACCAGAAACCTGAGAATACCCAAATCAAAACTAGAAGAAGCAACATTCAAACTGTTGAAAGAAATGAACGAGTTCAAATTTATCCTCTTCCTCCCTTCTGGCCTGGCTCTGAAAAGATTTCAAAACTGGTGGACAGCCAATATGAAAGTGCGCCTACCCGTACACCCTCATGGCTTACTGATAGGGTTAGGAGTGCCTTCGAAGGCCAAATCAACAACAGTTAAGAACATCTCCTCTCTTTCCACAGCTGCCAAAACTGCTCCTGTAACCTCATCCTCTCCTGCTAGAGTTACCAGAGCTGCTTCGAAGAGGGGTAAGTATTTTCAGGTTTCCCCTTAGACTCTTTTGTTTGTTTCCTTTACATTCATACCTCTTAGTATAGGGTCTCCACAAGAAGAATCTCCTAAGAAGGCTGAAATCCTAGCTACTCTCAAGGACAAACAAAAGCAGAAAAAGAAAAGGAAGCCGATACTCACCCCTGAGGAATCCGAATCCCAGGTTAAAGAAGAAGAGGTTGAGAAAGAACAGGAAGTGCCATTACAGAGGAGAAAGAGGGAACATATGATTGTCTCTCTTTCGATTGAAGATCCCACTCATGAGGCATTAGTACAAAGAAAAAAGAGAAAGAAGATAACTGTCTCTCCTTCTGAGTTGGTCAAAGACCCTGTTCATGAAGCAGCTGCTAAGGCAGTAGAACAAGAGCATTCTAAGGCCATAATTGTCTTTGACAGAGCTGAGAAGAGACGGCAGCAGCAATTCTTAAGAGATGAATCAGCTGCTGCTGATGCGATCCAAAGGGACACTGAAAGAAGGCAACGTATTGCTGAGCACTATTCCCTTCGAAGCTCTCTCATTGCTGCTATCACTTCTGAAATAAGTAATTTCTTTCATGCTTCTACTGTTTCTCCCTTGTCAAATTTTTGGTATTGAAACTTGACATTACTTTACATCTCTTCTTTTGCAGTAACAACTATTGAGCCCATTCTTCCAATAAGGACTCCCTCCCTTTCAGTTGAAGTTGATCAGATGCAAAATGTGAGGACTATTCAGATAATACTCCCACTTCCTAGGCCTACATCCAATGTACCTTCCTTGAGGCCAATCATTCCTGCATCTCTTTCCTTTGGATTAAATCCGTATCTTCCTTACTTATTTTTGGATCTACCTCAATTCGGTTCTCTTTCGAGCCTTACTTTCCCCCTCTCTCCTAAGGAAATTCCAATTGCTGCTCCATCTTTGATGGTAGCTGATTCCCCTACAGAGGGTGCTGGCAACTCTCCGACCCATGGTTTATTACCTTTACGTACTTTTAGCCCTTCTTCCCTTAACCTATTTGTGGCTAGGACCATAGAGACTGCCGAAGATGTTCCACCCATTTCTCCTATCCCTATGCAGTCATTTGTGCCTTCTACCACTGCTCTTTCTGCACCCCTCATGTCCACGGATGAGGTAGATATCTTCGAAGCAAGATTATCCAGTCTCTTTGACATGCCTTCTACCTCTCCAATAACTAATGATGAGGCTGAGCCATTAGTTCTGGCTGATTCCTTGTTGGAAATTCTTGAGAGCTCCTCTTCTTCCAGTAGTAAGCCTTCTGTACTTCTAATGGACTTAGACAACTGTCTGGAGTTATTGACATCTTTTTTAAGGATTCCTTTCAAGGCTTTACAAAGGCCTATAATAAGAAATGGCTTCTTTCAATGCTGCAAAGTTGTTGAGCAATCCAGTATAACTGCCTCAAGTCATCTATCTCAGGCAGCAGCTACTATTGACTTTTACATCAACATTTGTCATGCTGCCAAGGCTGCAGAGGAAAAATTAGTGAGAGATCAGAGCTTTGTTTCCACGGTACATGCTGAAGTCTCCAGGTTAAAGGAACAACATTCCTTTGTCTCCCATTTTCGAACCCAACTATTGGAGAGGAAAGCTCAACTCGAGGAGGAGTTATCTGCATTGAACCAGGCCTTAATCCGAACTGACACTAAACTGCAGATCACCAACCAAGGACTGGCCAATCGAAAGCAAGAAATGACCATAGCCATTCAGTTATTTTCTTCATTTAATAATAGGAAGTCTGTTGTAAAAGAACAATTAAGGCATTGTAATGATTTCTGGGCCAATTTATGGCAAAATGTATTTAACTCTTTAAGAAAAAACAAATTCTGATCTATCATTTGAGTACTCTTGTGTTCTTTTGCTTGACATTTATTCTGTTCCCTATGTTTCCCAAATAGTTAGAAAATAAGGCTTCAAATATCTGCCATTAATCTTTTTGGGATGTATGTATCCATTAAAATTTCTCAAATGGTATGCTCCAAAAGGCAGGACTCTATGAATTTGATATGGTTCTTCCCAATTAGGTGACCATTTACCAAACTTATGACTTTTAATTCCTATTGGGAGGATTGCCTTCCATACCAAATCACCTTCATCGAAGCCAATGTGTTTAACTTTCTTATTAGAATTTTTGGCTGCTTTCTTCTTTTGAAAGAGAATGCTATTCAATGCCAGAATTCTAGCTTCATCTATTCCTTCTAATTCCAAGCACATACTCTGATTAGGGGTGTGCATAATACCGCCGAAACCGCCGAAACCGCACCGAACCGCACCGCCAAGGCAAATTCGTTATTATTTGCCAATCGAACAGCCGGTTTTTGGTAAGAAAAATGGCAAATTCTAGTGACACTTTTATCAATCCGCCGGTTTCTATTTTTCTTCCAAACCGCACCGCTATTAAATCATGTTTTATAAGATTCTAAAAATTCTTTTTTACTTAAGTTTGCTTGTTGTTCTATACCTTAGAATATAGTATTACATTACTGCTCGAGGGGAATTTTATGTATTGTTTTTGATCATTGTAGCTTCCACAGATGCTTGTAATGAACTGATGGCATAGTCGTTGATATTATCATGTTGTTGCTACACTTGCTGCATCAAAAGAAAGTATCACAAGATGCTTAACATCACGGTATCTCTCGTCTTTTTTTTACTCTTTGATTTAAGTTTTGTGATTTGAATTATATTTTTTATAAACTGCCAATCCAACCAAACCGCCAAGGCAAATCGGTCATTATTTGCCAACCGAACCGCCGGTTTTTTATAAAGAAAATGGCAAATTCTAGTGACACTTTTATCAATCGGCCACCCGCCATACGGTTTCTATTTTTCTCTCAAACCGCACTGATCCGCACCGCGCACACCCCTAACTCTGATGGTATTGCTCAGGATCTTGCTGGTCTTGGCATCTTACCTTCAAAGACTTAACATTAATTTCCATAGCCAACATAGCATCATACCCATACACCAAGGCATAAGGAGTAACTCCTGTGCTTGACCTTGGGAAAGTTCTATAAGCCCACAATACATCCAACAATAAGTTATGCCAATCCCTAGGATTGTCTTCCACAACCTTTTGTATTCCTTTCTTCCAGGACATATTAGATGATTCAGCTTGGCCATTGGCTTGTGCATAATAGGGGGTGGAATTAATAAGGCTAATTCCAAACTCTGCCACAAAAGACGTCTCTATTTTCCCATCGAACACAGTCCCATTATCAACAGTTATAGTTTGTGGGATGCCAAACCTATGGATTGAATCCTTGATGAATCCAATGACCTCAGTCTGGTCTATAGCCTTGTATGGCTTAGCTTTGACCCACTTGGTGAAGTAATCAGTAGCCACTAAAATGAAACAATGATGCTTCAAAGAGGGTGGGTGTATTTTCCCTATCATATCCATGGTCCATCCTCTGAATGGCCAAGGCTTTACTACTGCATGCAGGTCAGTTATGGGCACATGCCTTATTGTGTCATACTTTTGACATGCCTGGCAACCCTTTGCATATTCTATGCAGTCTTTAAGGATAGTTGGCCAATAGTAGGAATGCCTTCGAAGCAACCATCTCATTTTCACACCAGGCTGATGAGCACCACAGATGCCTTCATGAACCTCAGCCATAGCTGTTAATGTTTCTTTTGGGTCTAAACATTCCAACAATAAACCATCTCCCCTCCTTTTGTAGAAAGCATTGCTATATATGATGTATTGCATAGATTGCAATTTAATTTTTCTACTGGCCTTCGAGGATGGGCCAGCCAAGTACTGCATTATTGGATGCCTCCAATCTTATTCCTGTAAGTTATTATGATAGACTTCCAGGACCACATTCCTTTTATTTAAGGGTGGTATAGATTTCTGGTATGTTGTTTGGCTTATGTCCCTTTGAGTATTATCCTTCATCTTGAAATTCGAAACTTTCTGAGCCACATCATTAGCTCTATTATTCAAGAATCTTGGGACATGAGTTACATTTGCTATTTGAAATTGAGAAAGCAGATGTAATGCAACAACATAGTATGGCAACATGCTTATATTTTGACATTTGAAAATCTCTTTCACTTGGTTAACCACCAATTGAGAATCTCCAAATTTGTCAACTGCATGAACTTGTAATCCAATAAGAATTTCCAATCCCACTATTAAGGCTTCATATTCAGCTTGATTATTAGAATAAGTAATTTCATCCACTCTGAAACCATGTGTGGTTTCTATTCCTTGTGGTGACTTTATCACTATACCAATTCCAATTAGGCCATTGGCTTTCGATCCATCAAACCACATTTGCCATGGCTCAACACTAGCTATACCAAGTTCCATTGTCTCTTGACTCTCTGTTTGAGATAGATGGTCTACAAAAGAATATGTTCCCCACATTTGCCATGGGGAACATATTCTCAATGAAATTCTGACAAGGCTAATACCCATTTGCCAATTCTTCCCCTCAACATAGGTCTAGATAACATATACTTAACCAAATCTGTGGTCGCAATTACCAAGACAGTTGTAGGAAAAAGATAATATCTTAATTTCATTGCAGCAAAATACAATGCAAGGCACAGTTTTTCTATAGCTGAATATTTACATTCACAAGAATTTAAAAACCTACTAAGGTAATAAACAGCTTGCTCTTTGCCTTCTTCATTGTCTTGGGCTAAGAAAGCTCCCAATGAATCTTCTGTTGCAGCTATGTACAACTTCAAGGACTTATCACCCTTTGGTGGCATTAGGACTGGAGGGTTGGCCAAGTAGGCTTTGATTTCTTCGAAAGCAATTTGATGCTCTACTGTCCATACAAATTCCTCTTCATCTCTTAACCTTAACAAGGAAGAAAATACTTTAGTTTTCCCTGCAGTGTTAGAAATGAATCTTCAAAGAAAATTAACCTATCTAAGGAACTTTTGTAATTCCTTCTTACTTGATGGGGGTCTGGCTTCAATGATGGCTTTGGCTTTATTCTGGTCAATCTGTATTCATTTCTTATGTACTACATAGCCCAAGAAATTTCCAGATGATACGCCAAAAACACACTCAAGAGGATTGAGTTTCAACTTGAACTTTCTCATTCTTTCGAAAGCTGCTTCTAAGTGAAACAGATGTTCCTCCATGGATTGGGATTTAACTACAATATCATCAATATAACACTCTAAATACCCTCCAATGAGGTCATGAAAGATAGTGTTCATAACCCTCTGATATGTAGCCCCCAAATGACATTTTACCCATTCGAATGGTGCCAATTTTCCAGGACATCTTGACAGTTGTTTTTGTGAACATCCTCCTTGCATGCAGGATTTGTTATAACCAGAGTGCCCATCACATCATTGATAAAATTTGATACCCTGCTGAACTTTGCTTCCAAACAATCTACTATAGGTCATAGGATATCTTTTGGAGTTGCTAGATTTAAGTTTCTAAAATCAATGCATACCCTCATTTTACCATTCTTCTTAACTACAGGCACAATATTAGATAGCCATTCAATATACCTGGCTGTCCTAATAAAACCTGCCTTGATTAGTCTAAGAATTTCCTCCTTAACTTTTTGAATCACTTCTGGACCCATTCTTCTTGGTTTTTGCTTGTATGACTTGAAGTTAGGCTTCATAGGAAGCCTATGTTCCACTAATGACCTATCCAATCCTGGTAATTCATTATAAGACCATGCAAAACAATCTTTATATCTCCTCAGAATAATCAACAACTGGTTCCTGTCAAGAGCATTCAACCAAGCACTTATACAAATGGGCTGTTGTACAGAACCTTCCCCTAAATTTATTTCTTCTAAGGGGTCTTGTATCTGAGAGCTTACTAAAGCTCCTTCTTTGATTCCTTCTGGCTTCGAAGCAATCTCCTTGCTGTGTTATGCTCCCAGGTTTTTTGATTCAACATCTTTACCCTCCTTCTCATAGACAAAGTCTGTCCACAAGGCTTCTTCTTCCTGTATCTCCTGGACTTTTGTTTCAATGTCCAATGCACAGTATTTATCAAGGGCCAAAACTCTGTTCTGGACTATTGATTTTACATCCAATATTGAAAACTTAATTAGAGCCAAAGACTTGACTTCTGGTGCTTTATCTCTTTGCCTACAACCAGGCATCATTGTCATCTTTAACGACAACCTCTTTATCAGCACTCTCTTGGACTAAGTGCTTCAAGTGTGTCACTTCCTCATCAGCCGTCACTTCGGCTGAGCCATCAGATTTCCTCAGTATACTGAGTGATGTCACTCCCTCAATATACAACTTGGCCTCTGCGAAGTCTGCGCAGGCTATCAAAGGTTGAGGATCTGCATCAATTTCCTCTGTCTCTCCATTGCCTAAGGCCATCATTATTTTCTGATGCAAAAAGGAAGGCACACATTTGTTAGTGTGGATCCAATCTCTACTAAGTAAAGCATTGTACTTAGCATTACTGTCGATCACGAAGAATGCCGTCATGCAGTCCCTGGTTCCAACACTCAGGTTGATGGGTAGAATTCCCTGAGCTATCTGTCTATCTCCAGCGAAACCAGCAATGGTTGTACTGGTTGGGATTAACCTGGGATTCCTTTTCCCTAATTTCTTCAAGGAAGATTTTGGTAGTAAGTTCACCGTTGCCCCATTATCCACCAAGACTCGGTTCAATTGTATCCCATCGAAAAAGGCCTTGATATACAAAGGCTTGACGTGCTGTGTCATAGAATTCGAGAGATACTCAAAAGGATATGAGAGATTAATACTCACCACCTCTTCACTCTCATATTCAGTTTCCATTGGGGTAACCATTTCGGAATTATCTTGCACTATACTCACTTGTGAGTCTTCGCTAGAGACTAGAATTGGGTTGATTTCTTGCCCCTCTTGATTCTCATCTCCAGCTTGGAATTCATGCGGTAGTATGTGTACCATGTTCACTGACACTGAGCTAAATTGAATGGCTGACTGTGTCTGTTTCTCCTTTTGGCCACCTTGTTCAGCATCCTTCGAATGGTCTGTCACGACTGGCTTTTCAACCAGAAATGCTTGTTCAGCCATGAAGGCTTCGAACATTTCTTCCTCAACCATTTCTTTCTTTTGGCCCAAGCCAACTTCTTTCTCCGTCTCCCTGTCACTCTCCATCAATGCCCTCTCCAATCTTGCTAAACTGGACTTCTCTTTGGCTTTTAGTTCATAGTGAATGTTAAAACCTATCACCTACTTCACCCATTTAAACCTACTCCACTAAACCTAACCCACTACACCACTACCACCTCACCTACTCCACTAAACCTAACCCACTACACCACTACCACCTCCACTTCACCTACTCCTTACCTACTACACACTCACCCTCTTCTATATATAGGAATCATGAATCATTGTAATATATATAACATAATATCAATCAATAATATACATCAATTTATCTTACAGTGAACTTTGGCCAATTGTTCTCTGCTGCAACCCATTTTGCCTTGTAGAGTTGGTTTTGGAGTATGGTCTGACTTTGGATCCTTCTTTCCTTCTGTTTGTACCAATGAAGAACTCTCTCCACTCTCTTTCAGGTCTTGTTGCTACTGAGTATACCTACGCTGAATTTTTCTCCTTTGTGATCTAGAAATTACGGAGACCATATCTGGTTCATTTGTTTTTGGGTGCTTAAGCAAGACCCAATTGTTTGGAGCCACCAAAAGAGGTTTGACCATCCTATCTTGGTTCCAGAAACCTCTCTCTGGGTAAACACCTCCCTAGGTTTGTTCTGCATCACAAACCAGTCTGGGACTCCAGGTACCTACGAACCTACTGACCCAGCTGTTGAACTGCTTATTTCCTTATTCGAAATCACCCTCGAAGCTGGCCGTGAAGGCCACTGTTTGGCCTTGACTTCATGCTTTGGGCCTAGCTCAGGCCTTTGATGAAGGTATCCGCTTTCTGTCCTGTGTGAGGCTGGTCTAGGGGGCCAATCTCTGGCTTTGATCCCATAAACTAAACCTCTCTCCAGTCTCCTCTCAGAATGACTACTCTCCATTCTGTAATAATTAGGCGGCCTGGATTCATGTAAAGGCTTCTTGCCCTTGGAATGCATTCTATCAGCTGTTGGTTCAATCCTCAATGGCTGCTGCTTAACACCAGATGGATATGGCCTTTTATTGTAAGCATTGGTTGGTTTAGGACGTCTCTGCACATCCTTGGAATATTGTTTCCCATCAATTGGATGTAATACCCCTGTTCCGTAATATGTTAATTGGTCCTTAACATGATGTGATTATGTATTTTGATATGATTTTGTGTTCCACTATGTGAAAATATGTGGTTTGAAACTCTATCTGTTCACCGTAGGAATATCTGTTGTCTCTGCACATCCTTGGAATATTGTTTCCCATCAATTGGAAGTCCTTTCAACCACTTGTAGCTTAGTCTACACCTAGGACACATCCTTTGCATCACAGCTGCTTCTAAGGAATCATCATCCAGTGCTTCTTCATCAGAGTCTTCCCTCTGGTGTGAGAAACTTTGTCCAATAGCTAGTAGATTTCCAGTGTCTTTCTTGACAGTTGTCTGGTTGGCCACATGCATCTGCACATTGACTTCTTCTAATTCTTTCAAAGACAAGTTCTGAAAGTTCGGCATAATGACATTGGCTAGCACCTCTCTAATTTCTGGAAATGGATTACTGTCGATCCCCATGGCCTTTTCAGCTTTGGCTGGGAATTTCAAACTTCCTTTCCGAATTTGTTCTTGGATTCTGTCTTGAAAAACAATACAGTTCTTAGTCGAGTGAGACCAAGAATTATGCCATTTACAATATACTTTTCTTTTAAGTTCATAAAGAGATGAAATTTTAACCCCTTTTGGTAACTTAAGGAAGTTGGCCGCAAGCAAGTGATCAAAAATGTCATCTGCCTTAGTTAAATCGAAAGAGTATTTCCTGTGAAGGTCCTTCTTTTTAAACTGTTGGTCAATTGTTGTATCCTTATGAATCAATGCTTCACAGATCCCAGGTTCTTTTCCCACAATCTCTACTGCATCGATCTCATAGTTAGGATCTCTATAATATATCTTGTACGATGCATTATTTCAATCTTGTTCTTCTTCTAATAATGCTTCGTATCTAGACACCTTATAAGTGAGTCCTACTAAGTCTCTGAACTCAGTCGAGTCAAACTTCTTTCGAAGCCTAAACTCTAAGCCATTTTGAGTCAATCTCACGAATTCTGGCTCTGGCAGGATGACTCTACATTATTTCGAGCCCTTTTAAATCGGGCAATAAACTGAGTAGCCTTCTCGTCAGGCCTTTGACTCAATCTTGCCAAGTCTTCCATGGAAACCTCTAGCTCCGATTGGAAGAATTGGGCATGAAATGCCTCTTCCATTTGTTGCCATGTTTGAATAAAGCCAGGTGTAAGGTTAATATACCATACAAATGCTCCACCAGCTAAGGAATTTGGGAATAACCTTAGTTTCATATAGTCATTATTAGTAAATTCACCGCATTGAGCAGCAAACCTAGCAATATGCTCCACTGTTGATTGGTTTCCATTCCCATAAAAAAGAGCAAAATCTGGTATCCTGAAACCTCTTAGGTATTCATGTACCCAATCCACCCATTCTGGGTACGGTTTCCTATACACTGGAGTCTAGACCCCCCGAGCCATTGGTCCACACATCTCTCTAACAATGTCAGTAATTTGGTCCCTAGGGACCATATTTTGTGCCTGCGGAACCACTACTGGAGGGGCAAACACAGGATTTGGTGGACAAACTTGTACCTGTGGTCCTCTTGGTCCATAAGGTGGTATATTTGGGACTGGTTGTCCTTGTGGTATAGGTTGCTGTTGGGGGTGTGGGTAACCCCTTTGAGCCTGTCCTGCGAAAAGACCTGCGAAAGGTGCTGGAACTGGTGTTGTGTCTCTTCCATTTGTAGGAAAACCTTCCAACCCCCCGGGTATAAATTCGAATAAGGGATTAGTGAAATCCCTTTGTGCCAGGTATGGCTTCGAACATGGGATTTGGAACCATTCTTATACCGTTTTCTTGTACTGGGCCAGATCCACCAAATTGCATGGCTTCACTGTTAAGTATTGAGGCATTTTGACCTGTTATATGCCTCAGAATAGGTTCGTGCCAAGACTGAGGTGATGGTCTTTCGTAGTTTTGATTACTAGTTTGACCATTAGAATGCCCATTAATTTGTATAGGCTGTTTATCTCTAGCCAATCTTTGCTGAGGGACATTCGAAACTTCCTCCATGTGTCTTACGTTTGTTAGTTGGTGGTTATTCATTCGGTCCAAAAAGGATGTTGGCCACATTTCCATTGTGTTCATTAATTGCTGTCCCACAGCATCTACTAGGCCACCCTATGGATTTATTGGCTGAGTAGATGGGACAGTGGATGGTCCAATTCCTTGGTTTCGTCCAATATTACGAACATGTGGTACTTGTTCTGAAGTACTGGTCTGTTCGACCATAGGTTCTGATAAAATGGGAGTTTCCACAGGATGTGTTATCACATTATCCTCTGGATTAGGTATCTCTACCTCTCTCTCCTTCCACGCCTTCTTCCAAGCGTTCATTTTCTCCTTGTCTCCTACGTCTAGCCATTTCAATTGGTCTCACCGGGGTGCCAAAAATATATGTTGGCTTTTTGGCTTTCGAAGGTTATTATTGTAATTGCGAGTGTGCCAGCAAGGATCAATCAGCCTTTACAAAAAATTAATTGTCAACCAATTATCAGACGATTGCGTTTTACTTCTTTCAGCCTCAATGAAAAGGACTTTTACTGGTGGCTTGATTTAGAAGAATTAAGTAAAATAACAATTAAATGAAGAACAGTTGAAGTACTTCATTAACATGAAAAAACTTACAATGATTTAAACTCAGCCTTGTAGAGGTTTACAGCAACAATCTACTTAAAACTACTCCTATGAACGAAGTGCAGTGTAGGAATTTAAAGTATAGAAAATGTAAGACTGGAAATGTAAAACTAAAATAAGTATAATAAGACTGGTTTTTTGGATCTAAGTCTAGGGGCTTTTTCTAGGGCCTTCTCTGCTATTTATACTGCTCAAGGATGGCCATCGAACTGCATTTCTAACCATCGAACTGCTCTTCCATGATCGCTGATCATGTTACCTCAAGATTAGCTCTATTACGCCATTACTTGCAGTTAGGCTTCCTTCTTAAATTTGAATTTGAAATGTGAGTAACTGTTGAAGGCACATCACCTTGCATCTCTTTGTTGATCTACTGCTACTTAGATCTCGTAATAACCAATACTAATTGCCACGTGTACGATTAGGATCGAAGACTTGAATAGTCTTCCTATATTATCCTTATTTTGCCACGCGTCGAATTATAATTAGCTTATACAAAATATGTAGCCAACACAATGGTATCTTCAATTGTCTTATTTAGAACAAGATTCAAAGTTCAAAGTCAAATGTGTAACAATTAAAAAGTTAGAAACCAAAGTGATATAAAGTCCAAACTATAAGGACTGTTAGTTTAATTCGCCCTATTTTCTTTTATAATCATAAGATGTATATAATACCCACATTTTAAGAGGTGTATCTCATAATTTTTTCCTAAAATTATTTCTACTTATACAAAATTATACCAGATAGCTCTTCATGTAATCTATATATACGTTGAGTACAAACAATAAATATATGTAGAAAGTACATCCGGAACAATGTGTTAGACTTAAGAGTTGTTTTTTCAAATAAGTGTAATTTTTAATTTTTCATTAAAAAATATGTAAAAAAAATTTTAAAAAATAATATACCGCAAATAAGTGCAATTATTTTAATAAAACAAAGCCTATATCGCTTAGAAACAAAAAATAAATAAAAATAAATATTATTTGATATTGAAATTATTGGTAACACATTCGGAATTATGATAATTAATTTTATATGAAAATTTTAAAAAATAATATTCTATATATATATAGAGTACATAGTTGTCATTTGAAAAAAAAAAAAATTAGTTATTAATATTGGAAACATCTGTAAAATTGTAATTGGAAACATCTGTAAAATTTTTAGCGACCAAGATTTGGTCGCAGATCTTGAAACGACCCCGTTTTGAATGTTATTTAAGTAAATGTTGATTCAATACCGACCAAACAGTTTAGTAGGGAAAAAATTGCCCTATCACCCGAGTGAATTTTTCAAACTCTTTATACAGTCACTCCCGCGCACCACTCCTCATACGTACCTCATCGTCGATTCTCCTGCTCTATTCATCAAAAGTCAACAATTACGGCTGCACAACTCTCAATTCAAATTTTTCCCTACAAATCAATTTTTACAATTTTTTATTACACATTTTTCAATAAAAAGTCAAAAAGTTAACCCAAACATCCATATTTTCAACCTCAATTTTTTAGTCCAAAAAGACAAAAAGTACACTTATTTAGTCTTCCCAAACTTGACCTTAGATATATTTCATATTTTTCTCTCTCTAGTATGATGTTTCTTTTCCAACTGAAAGATTCTCACAACATCATTTACTGTTTGTATCTCAAAATCCAGAAATCCTCTTCCCCCCTCACAACTCACCCACCACTTTTCTCCATTCCAGACTAAATTATAAGCTCACATTCACACCCCACAAACCCATCTCCTCTCTCTCTCTCTCTCTCTCTCATCACACAAAAAAAGAAAGAAAGAAGAAAGAAAGAAAGAAAGATGAGATCCAAAACCCAATCCACCATCAACTTTAAGCTCATCCTCATCTGCCTTGCCTTCCTTTTCCTTCTCTTCTTAGTCCTAAGATCATCATCATCATCAAATTCTCTCCTATATTCCCAACAAATCCCATCCCTCCTCTCCTCATCAAACTCCTCATCATCAAATTCCCAACAAGATAAAACCCAATCAGATTCAACATCTTGTCCAGAACAAGAACCCAACACTAAATCAACCCCAACATGCAACAAAATCTTACCATCTCTAGCCCAAGCCATGGTCCACTACGCAACCTCAAACATAACCCCACAACAAACCAAGAAGGAGATCTCAGTCTCCCTCAAAGTCCTCGAAAAGAAGTCACCCTGCAACTTCCTCGTCTTCGGCCTCGGCCACGACAGCCTCATGTGGACATCCCTCAACCACGGCGGCCGCACCGTCTTCCTCGAAGAAGACAAGTCCTGGATCGACCAGATCACTAAGCAATTGCCCAGTCTAGAATCGTACCACGTAGTCTACGACACCAAAGTAACCGAAGCAGATCAATTGATGGAATATGGGTTGGGATCGGAGGATTGTAAAGTAGTGAGCGATCCGAGGTTGTCCAAGTGTCAGCTGGCGCTGAAAGGGTTGCCGAGCGAGGTGTACGATGTAGAGTGGGACTTGATTATGGTGGATGCGCCCACTGGGTATCATGATGGGGCTCCAGGGAGGATGACTGCTATTTATACAGCTGGGTTAATGGCTAGGAACAGAGAAGACGCACAAGCAGAAGAAGAGGGTAGTAGTGATACTAGTGTTAGTACTACTACTACTACTCATGTGTTTGTTCATGATGTGGATAGAGTTGTGGAAGATAAATTTTCAAAGGCTTTTCTGTGTCAAGGTTACTTGACAGAGCAAGAAGGGAGGATCAGACACTTCACCATTCCCACTCATCGGACTCGTCTTGGTACCTCACCACCCTTTTGCCCATAGACCCCTTTCTCTCTCTTTCTTCTTGTAATTTTTTTTTCTTTTTTTTTTTTTTTTGGAAGTCTGCAATGCCTTTTATTCTCTGATGGATTTTACCAATTTAGGGGGATTGAAAAAGAGGGTTACTTCTTGAATTGTTGTTGCATTTTCTTTCTTCACTATGCGTTTGATTAGGGAATTTGGTAGCTGGGTTAGAAAGAGAAATGGGAAAGATCGGTCAAATGTGTTTAAAATATATTTATATTTTATTTATTTTTATATAATTTTTTTTATTTTAAAATTTTAAAATTTTTTCTTAAATTCTTTAACCAAACACCAAATTAATTTTTTTTTTTTAATGAATGGATCAAAATATGGTGATGTCAAAATTGGATTATTATTGTATATGAAAATAGTTGATAAATACAAATTTTAACCATAAAATTCAATTAAAATGATGTGAGTGATATTTCTGAAATTATGAAAATTATAAAGGTGACGGGAGAGTGAACAAGTTTAGGTGGTTCTAATCAATAATGTTACTGATGCCTCATAAGGGATAGCTCTCGTATCATGTGAGTCTATCTATCTTTTATAAGATATGTGTCTCATTTTATGTGCCTGTTTGGCAGAAATTATAATCAGCTTATTTCAGCTTTCAGCTTAATTTAAGCTATTTTGATGTGTTTGGTTTAACTTATAACTTATAGCTTATAACTTTTTGGAAGTCAGAAATCAGCTTATTCTTTAAGTGGGGCAGGAGATGCTTTAAGAATAAGTCAGAAATCAGCTTATGTTCATAGTTATAAGCTATAAGCTGTTTAGGCATAAGCTATAAGCACTTTCCCACAGCTCTACCAAACAGGGCTATCTATAAAAGAAAAAAAAAAAATCTACTAATTGTAACATATTAAATTCTATGACCAAAAAAATAAACGATAGTTGTATTTTTAAATATAAATCACCTATTACTTTTGATTATTATTATTATTATTATTATTATTATTATTATTATTTTTAATGAATGGATCAAAATATGGTGATGTCAAAATTGGATTATTATTGTATATGAAAATAGTTGATAAATACAAATTTTACCCATAAAATTCAATTAAAATGATGTGAGTGATATTTCTGAAATTATGAAAATTATAAAGGTAACGGGAGAGTGAACTAGTTTAGGTGGTTGTAATCAATAATGTTATTGATGCCTCATAAGGGATAGCTCTCGTATCATGTGAGTCTATCTATCTTTTATAAGATATGTGTCTCATTTTATGTATGACTTATGTGCATATATAGACTTAGGCTTAGTTTGTCATAATTTAAAAATGTTAAAAAGTAATTATTCTATTTAAATCACATCATCTTATTTAAATTGTATCATATCTCTATTATATCAGTTCAAACTCAATTCATATTTTATATTTTTTCGTAAAAATTTTAAAAGTATATTTATTTAGATCATCTCAAACAATTAAGAGTTAAGGTTTAGGTTAATTAGGATGTTAGGTTGGGTTGGTTGGACTAGGTGGAGATGATAGGAATGGATGAGGAATGATTGGGAAGGGGTAGAGACATGTGTCAAGAGTAGGGGTGTGCGCGGTGCGGGTCGGTGCGGTTTGAGAGAAAAATAGAAACCGTATGGCGGGTGGCGGATTGATAAAAGTGTCACTAGAATTTGCCATTTTTCTTATCAAAAACCGGCGGTTCGGTTGGCAAATAATGACGGATTTGCCTTGGCGGTTCGGGCGGATTGGCGGTTTATAAAAAATATAATTCAAATTACAAAACTTAAATCAAAGAGTACAAAAAAGACGAGAGATATCGTGATGTTAAGCATCTTGCGAAGCTTTCTTCTGATGCAGCAAGTGTAGCAACAACATGATAATATCAACGACTATGCCATCAGTTCATTACAAGCATCTGTGGAAGCTACAATGATCAAATACAATACATAAAATTCCCCTCGAGCAGTAATGTAATACTATATTCTAAGGTATAAAACAATAAGCAAACTTAAGTAAAAAAGAATTTTTAGAATCCTATAAAACATGATTTAATAGCGGTGCGGGTCGGTGCGGTTTGGAAGAAAAATAGAAACTGGCGGATTGATTAAATTAAGAGTTGTAATTGCGAAGGTTTAGGTTAATTAGGATGTTAGGTTGGGTTGGTTGGATTAGGTGGAGATGATAGGAATGGATGAGGAATGAGTGGGAAGGGGTAGAGACATGTGTCAAGAGTGGGTGCGAAAGTGGTGCGAGATGACGAGAATGGGAGGGGGTGGGGGGAAGGTGGTGATGAGGAAGTGCAGAAGAGCTGGCAGAGAAGGGGGCTAAGGTTTTTTTGTTTTATTTTATGGAGGCCTAAGGTTCTCTGTCGAACAAAATGCAGGAGATAAAAGACATTTTCATCTAGTTCAAAAAAAATATATATATATATATATATATCATTGTTCTAGGTGAAGATTTCATGATTTTAAAATATGTTTTTCATTGTTGCTCGTATTTTTAAAAAGTTTCCACCGATTTATAAAGTGTTGCTCCAATTTCAACTCATACGTTACTTTTTTCTTTTTTTTTTCAAATTATATATGACTATCCTTATTATATATTAACCATATATCCTTTACATTTTTATTGGATAAATTATAAAAATCATCTATATTTTGATAAAATACGGAAAATTATATAAATTTAGGATTAATTTGACATAAATTTTAAAAGTTAAAAAGTTATTAAAAAAATCTAAAAATTCATATTATTTGGTGGAAGCTTGTGAGGAAGTTTAATTTTGCCTTTTGAATTTAGGGTTGGTTTGGGATGTCTTAAAAAAGTACACTTTTTGACTTATTGGTGGGTTTGGGTTGGGTTTGATGTGATGTGTTAGAGAGGTGAGGTGATTTAAATAAGATGATGTGACTAAAATAAGATAATGACTCTTTGACTTTTTGGCTTATTTAGTACATGCCAAACTAGCCCTTAATAACCAAAAGTTAAGTCAAAATGGGAGAAGAGTTATTTTGTTTTAACTGTAATATTTTATTATACATATTTCGTAAAAATTTTAAAAAATATTTTAAACATATATATTTATTTTTTAATTAAAAATTAAAAAAAAATATTTATTTAAGGCATCCCAAACAATCACTTCATATGATTACAATAACCCTGAGGGTGAGAGGAGTAGTTGTGGTGCTGAGTGAGAGAAGAAAATTATATGATTTTGAAGGGGTCCAAGTCCAACTATAGTTAAATGAGAGTAGTTTAGATATGATTTTGAAGGGGTCCAAGTCCAACTATAGTTAAATGAGAGTAGTTTAGAAGGCGTCTAAGTACAGTAAATGAGGTGATGCGATGTGATTTGATATTGTTTTTCACTAATAAATTAATTTTTTAAATAATATTTTATAAAATTAAATTTCATTATTTAAATATGTCTATTATACGGGAAAGAAATATACCTTCTCGTATAATCCTGTTGATTAAGTCTGTGCTCCTTCGTACGACGTCGCTTTGTCACTTAAAAACACAAAAGTGAGCTAGTCGGCGGGTGTGTGTCGGAAACCCCTCCGATGCCTAAGTCAGCAAACTTGACAAATAGACAAAGCTCTGTGTATCCAGAAATCAAAGTTGTGTGTTACCTCTCCCAAGGTGATGTTTGTGAGCTTTTATAGGTTTTCTGTGTGGCACAATCCTAATAGGACTTCTACTCCTCCATGTAGAGTCCTTCTAGGATTCATACTCCTGAAAGATAATGTTTATCCTTCAACACCCCCTCACTGCTTAAATCAAGTGAGATGGTTTCATCATGACCGAACTCCAATACGACCGAAGTAAACAGGACTATGTATAGCCGTAGAATGAGCCGAACTAGTTCTTCCTTCTACTCCTTACTTCGGCTTTTCATGTGTAATTCATGGTACGGTTTAGACCGAACTAACGATTCGCGACCGGTATAACTCCAAGACCGGTCTAACTTCAAGTTGCTTCCGGACCGAAGTAACTTTTATACGTATCTTGGGCCGGAGTAATTCTATACCTCTTTTGGGCCGGAGTAACTTTTACAGCCTTTTTTACTCAGCCCTTTGTATTGTGGGCCACTATGACCATCTCATAGTTCGGCCCAATTTTCACCAAAATGACATTAGGTCCATTTAAACACAAATTCAATAAGTTGAGTTCATAGTCGTTTTCGTTTAAATTTTATAACAAAAAGCACAAAGATATTTCGTCCAAATGAACAGATATTTAGACAAAAACTATAATAGGGACTATTTGCTTTGGTCCCCAATTTATCCATTTTATTCATCAATACTTCCATATAATTTTGTCCAAATTTCTTCATTGAGATAAAAATTAAATAAGTTGGGGATCAAATGAATACAATGAAATATTACAGACCAAAATAACATATAATGAATATACTTTGAAAAGTGTAAAGTTCTTTATTTTAAAATGAAAAGTCTCACTTCAGCTATATCAATGTCATTTGTTGCAGTCTCAAATAAGTTCAAAGCTAATGGAATAATGTAAACGAAGAAGCTAAAATAGTCACTTTCTCAATAATTGAAATTTTTATTTTTGCTTATTTTAAATTATTTTTAGGACATAAAAAAATAAAAATAAAAATAAAAAATTGCAATAAATATTGCAGAACCACCGTCCACTAAACCGTGATAAGCGTTTTTTCTATAATGAGAGGGACCAAATCAGGGTATTGGATATTTCTTAAAAGTTGCGTTTCATAAGGGAGAAGCTGGCTTATTTGGACGCCGTTTTAGTACAAATAATTATTTTAAATTTTATTTATGAATAGTTTAGATTAAGTAAAAAAATTTAAATATTAGATTTTAGAAATTAAGTATGAAGGTATGTTACGTGACACTTTAAAAAAAATAAAAGAGAAATATGCCACATAGGAGAGAGAAAATTTTTAGGGTAAACACTATTTATATATATATAAATAAAATTAAATATAAATTAATATTAAGACATCGATGAAATAGCCAAAAAATAAAAAACATAAAAGGAAAGAAAAATAGTCCATACAAAATTGGTTATTATAATTGAAATTTAATTTGTGTGTAATTTTATATGTAAATAGAAAAGATATGCTGACGTGAGTGTTTTAGAAAAAATGAAGCTTTTAGAATGTGCCACTTGAACAACTTACTTTTTTTTTATTTTTCTGATGTGGGATATCGAGATAATTTTTTTCAAAGTAAGTATTTTTCAGCTAAAGTCCATATAAAATTGATTATTATAATTGAAATTGAGTTTGAGTATGTTGATGTGGATTTTTTAGACAAAAGTAAGCTTTTAGATTTTTGTCACTTAAGCAAGAGAAAAACACTACTTTGCCCATATAATCAGTTTATAATCAGCTTTTAACAAAAAAACTGATTATAACCATATTCTCAAAATAGCCCTTTGACCTTAAATTTTGAATCTTGTTCCAAATAAGGACAATTGAAGATATCATTATTTAATTTCAAGGACAAAATCATCAATTTAATAAAATATAATCTAATTTGATAAAAATAAATGTCAAAAAAATATTTTTAATTTTTTAAAAATTATTTTTATCTACCAATGATAAAATTATGTAAAATTGATAAAGATTAATAAAAATTACATGATTAATTTTTTTAAATTAATTTTACATGATCATCATCCAAACACATAATAAAAATTAATTTGGTAAAAAATAAATAAATGTCTAAAAGATTTATCAATTTTACATAATTTTATTTTTAGTGGGTAGAAACAATTTTTAAAAATTCAAAAATATTTTTTTGACATTTATTTTTGTCAAATTAGTTTATATTTTATCAAATTGAGGATTTTGCCCTAGAAAAATCTAATGATATATTCAATTGTCCTTATTTGGAACAAAATTCAAAATTCTAGGTCAAATGTGTCACAATTGAAAAATTATGGACCAAAGTGACACAAGCCCCAAACTATAAGGACTATTAATGTAATTCACCCTATATATACATATATATGATATGAATCCGTACAATGCACGAGCTAAATGAATAATTAAAAATAATTTTAAAATTAAATAATAATATAAAATTTATTTAAAAAGTATATAAAAATAATTTATAATGTATTAAATTTTAACCATTTTATTAGAATAGATATTGAGGTTGTTATGACATTAATTGTATATTCTAAGTTCATAATAAGAAATAAATGTCATAATCTAATTAGTAAAGATGAAAAAAATAGAATAAATTTAAAAATATATATATTTATTTGTGATAAAATAAAAATAAATTTTGTTTTATTTTTTTTTTAGTTTTAGTTTTTTTCTATGTTCATAAAATTTAAACATACCATTTAGAAATAAAACAATATATATATATATATATATATTGATAAAATCGGTCAAAAGACCAATTAACTTACAAAAAAATTAATTAATTAAAATTTTTGATTTTTTTTTTTTAAATTTAAATTTATTATTATTATTATTGTTGTTATTTTATGAAATTTTTTCAAATATCATAATAATTAAATCATAATTTTTTCAAATATCATAATAATTAAATCATAATTTTTTCAAATATCATAATAATTAAATCATAATTTTTTCAAATATCATAATAATTAAATCATAATTTTTTCAAATATCATAATAATTAAATCATAATTTTTTCAAATATCATAATAATTAAATCATAATTTTTTCAAATATCATAATAATTAAATCATAATTTTTTCAAATATCATAATAATTAAATCATAATTTTTTCAAATATCATAATAATTAAATCATAATTTTTTCAAATATCATAATAATTAAATCATAATTTTTTCAAATATCATAATAATTAAATCATAATTCGGCTAAAATAATTATAAAAAAAAAAGACAAAATAAGCTTTTAGGCAAATAAGACAAAATATCGAATCCAAACCATTATCATTTTATTTTTTCTTTCACAAAAATAAAAAAAAAAACCAAAAAAATGTATCCAAAATGAGACCTTTTAGCCCAAAACTAAAATAGCCAAAAACTCAACCTACATTCCAAACGAAACCTGTATAAATGAAAAATAAGTATTTCTCAAATAGAGTTCATATAAAATTGGTTATTATAATTGAAATTAAGTTTGTGTAAAATTTTATATGTAAATGAAAAAGGCATACTGATATGAATTTTTTAGAAAAAGAAAGCTTTTAGATTTTGTCACCTAAACAAGAAAAAAAAATATTACTTTAATACTATTTTAATGAATACGTAGACCATTTCTATCAGTAAGTTTTTAGTCTTTACGGATAAAAAAATATTGTCATTTGTTTTAGACAAATGTTGATAAGTTTTTTTTTTTTATGCATGGTTTAATATTGAGATTAGTGTAGAAAGTATTGAAAATGGTAAAAAGTTATTAAAGTTAAATTGTCTTAGGCGTTGTTTGTTTCACTGGATATCAAATGGAGGATATAATATGATGTGTGATTTAGTTCAGATATATAATGAATAGGATATAAGTATTAGATAATATATCTCCCAATTCATGTTTGTTGACTTGATATATAAGATTGGATATATATTATCCATGTTTGTTTTACAAAATATATTGTGGAATATAAACAAGTAATTTCCAAGATTGCCCTCATAATATTATATTATATTATATTAAATAATATTACATTATATTAAATTCAAAATTTATATTAAATTATATTATATTAAATTAAATTCAATAATATTATATTATATTAAATTCAAAATTTGTATTGAGTCCTCAATGTTGTTTTAGGTTTTTGTAACTAAAACAATTGTTTCTTATTAATTTTGTTAAACACTTTTGAAAGAGTTTCACAAATGACAAAGTCTTTAAAATTTGAGAAATTTTCATATACTAGAGGGTACCTATGTTACTTTAGCTCACAACATAAATGGGTGCTATTGTTTCTAAAATTTGTTGCAGGTTTTTTGGGGTTAATGTTCATAACTTTTAGATTGGCTAATGTTAGAAAAATTTGAAACCTCTATATCTATTAATATATTAATTATTATATCAATTAATATTTATTTTTTTAAATAATATTATATGTACTAATTAATATATTAATTTTATATAATAAATAAAGTCTTTTTTTTGCAATAATTCTAGATTCTTTAAATTTTTTTATTAATTAAGTTAAATACCTTTATCATATTAAAACTTTAAGCATTATATTTTTATTACTTAATTTTTAGTTTTTCAGATTCCAATTTATAGTCTTTATCAAAGAACATGGATTTTTAAAATGAGTAAGCAAACTAGTCTTTATCACGAGCCTTCCAAGCCTAACCCTGAGGATTCTATATATTTTTAATTATGTTAAAAATATTATTTTAAGATTAAGATTTGTGTATTTAATTTTGATTTATTTATTATTATAATATAATATAATAATTTAATTTAATTTAATAAAAAAAAACAGGGTGTCCACTACAAGACTCATATAATATTTTAAAAATATTAGCAGCAGTTCCTGACTTTTGACTCTTTAATTTTGTAAATATTCCACGAAGAATCCGCTTTTGAAAATTCAGCATCCAAGCGTCGCCATCAATAATTGATACTCTAGCAGAAGAAGACAAAATCAATAGAAGATAAAGCTTCTCTTCTATTATCTGAAAAATGCACGCCAAGTAAAGACAAAAGATTCTGTAAATATTTATATCTGTAATTATTTGAGTCTGTCGATAATAAAAATTTTCCTTCACTCACTACTTTAATAGAGCAGATGACCCCTACCTTGCTCCATTAAAGAAAAGCCATGAAAATCTTTACACGTGTCGTATAATAAATTATAGTGTCAAAATTTTGTCAAAAAAAGAGGATTGAATGATGTGCGATAGGGCCCAAAGTAGTACCCATCATCATTATCCAAACTCTCTATTTGTTTTTATATGAAGAACCATCGTAAAAAGAGGCATATAATTGTATACATGTATAGCCTTGTTTTTACTAAATTTTCAAAAAGCCTAAGTCTAGGCTAGCATAGGTTTTGACCCTTAAGAAAGTTTTAGACGTAAAATGTTGGGCATAACCTTTTGAGTTTTGTTTTTTCTTCTTTTAGTGTTGTATAAATTGGCATGCTTGCCAATGAAAGAGGCAGAATGAAAAATTCCCCTTCACTCTGCTTTAGTTTCTCTTTTTCCTTAAATATTTCAAAAGGGTAACTCTTCTATTCTAAAAAATTATTTTCTTTTTGGAAAAACTAAGTTTATGGAATGCTTGTTTACTCATTAATATTACATGCTTTGCACCTTCGTAGTATCTACTGCTTTCTATTTTATTACTGAGTGAACTTAGCTGAAGAGCCCGTGTGAGCCGTGGTTAGGCGTTGGAGGGCAAATTGTAGGCAGAAAGGGAAAAGTAAAAAATAGAAAATAAAAATATACTATGTTGAACGAGACTTAGCTTCAAGGTGGGAGTACATGTAATGAAAACAAACATTGCCTAAAAATAGTTTTGCCACAGAAAAGAATTTTAGAATACAAGAAGAGCAACCCGAGTAGAAATATCAAGGAAATATTGTTCATAAAAGAATTTAAAAAATCAAAATTGTATGCCTTTAGATGAAGAACTTAGGACTAAAATCAGAACCAGTACTGAGTTTATACAAGAATTAGAAGATCAAAAATTAAGGTATCAATTTTTTTTATTATTAGCATCTGGCAGATCCCTAGAAAATTACAATTTAAAAATTTCTCAAATAAATAGACAGCTAACTGTAAAACAAGAAGCCTTAAAGCTAGCCATACAACAGCTTGAAAACCTATTAGCATAACTGTAGAATTAATTAGATAATTCTCAGCCCAATTTCAAAATAGTGGTAGACCACTAACTCATCACCCCAAAAAATTGGTATCAGAGCAGTGTTCGGTTTTAGGACAGTTTAAGTTAGTTTATGCATTTTGCTTATGGTAATAGAGTAGTTTTTATTTTTGGACAATTTAGTTATAAATTTCATATTATAGTAGCTTTTAATAATTTTAAAATAAGATTTAATTTTGTTTATGAAAAAAGTAGAGTATCTAGATTTAGAACTCAGCAGCCATAGCCATCGCCTTAACATAGATAAAAATAAATTTCGTTGTAATTTTGAAAATACTTTTACACATCAGCTTCATAGCGAAAATAATCCTCAATTAAATAGTATCATAGATTATCAAATTAATTTTACAGCAAAATATTAAAAAAGACATAGATAAAATTAGTAATCTTTTTATTTCATCTATAGATTATCTCTATAATAATCGTAGCATAATTAAAGATCAAGATAAAAAAATTAGATTATATCCAAGACCAATGTAGTTCAATTTTACAAAAACGAACAGATTTAAAATTAGAAAAAATTCTCACTAAGGTAGAAATAGAAACTTTAATTTCAGCTATAAATACTAGCAGCTCAAAACAAATAGAATCAGAATTTAAACAACTAATTGAAAAAAAAATTCATAGTCAGAAAAATCAAATAGCTAAACAAATATAACAAATCAACCAAATTCAAGATAATTTAAAACAGAAATTAGAAATTTTAGAACAACTAATAAGATCTTAGTTTATGAGTAGTGATAAAAAGGCTAATAAAAATTACCAGACTATTTTAAAACAAGCAGAAGATTTTCATAATAACCCAGAAGAAATCCGTAGCTATCAAGGTACAAATCAATCAGATAAAATATCAGTAAGACAAAACAATATAGAAATTTTATTTCTAATCAGATTGTGTGAAAAATTTGAAGAAATATTAGAACAACTACACTGCTTAGAAAATCGTTTAGCTTCTCTAGAAGGAACAATACTTCAAAAAGGAAAAGGGGTAGAAGGACAAGTAAACAAATCTCAATCTTAGGTAAACGCAGAAGATATAGCTAGATATTTTGAAAAGCTTAAATTACCAAAGAAACTTGTTTATAGAATTTACAGAAAATAAAGATGTTCAAACAACTAATAAAAGGTAGTAGTAGCAAAAAGCGTAATGAAGATGAAGATGTTAAAGTAAAAGAATTTATAGATATAGAACATCAGATAGAAAAATTTAAGAAAGAAAAGTTGGAATTAATTCCAGCTAAATATGTATATACGTTAAGACAAATTCATAAGAAATAATATCTATTTAAACACTATGGTGAACAAATGATTAGTGTAACCCAGGAAGATGAAAAAATAGAACTAAACTTAATAGAAAGAGAAAGCTATAAATATGCAGTGGATGAGCATCTTAAAATGACCCACCTAGGATTAGTAGTGGTAGGCATTAAGGCTTTAACTAGAGAAAAATTTAGGAACTAAAGTTTTTGTATGTCATTATGATGATAGGTTTAATGATGTAGGACAAAGTATTTTAGGCAGCTATGAATTAGATATGAATTCAAAAGAAGGAATAGTTTATTTTACACCAGATTTCTTATTACCAACCTCGACCTTTCATAAAAAGATAAAAATAGGAATAAAAAGCAGAGAATACAAAATGAAAAAGGGAGAAAAGAATTTATCAATTTGCACAGGATTTTTAAGCTTAGCAGTCTCAAAAAGTAATACTCACTATAGACTTACAAATGATCAAATAGTTAAGTTATTAGCCGCAAAAGGAATAAAGGCACTACCAGCTAAAAAATTTAGTTCTGAAGATAATGCAACATTATATTGGAAATTAGGAGACTTTCTAGGACAAAAAAGGTTAGCCCCTCAAGATAATTTATTATATCAAACAGCAGATGAAAATTATGCGGTAAGATTTACTCAATATACGTATGTAACACTAGAAAAATCTGAAGATGACGAATAAGATGTATTTTAAAAAATAAAAAAATATATATTTAAAAATATTAACTAAAACCAAAAAAAAATAAAAATAAAAAAAATCAATTTTTAAAAAATTAAATTCAAAAAATTAAAACCAAACGCATTAAAAATATATATTTTTTCTTGTGATCTTGAAATATTTGTTAGTATGACCTTTATTTTTAGGGTAAATTACACTGACACCCCCTGAGGTTTATATTTATTACAGTTTCCCCTCTCATCTTTTGAAAATTACATCTCTCTCCCTGCAGTTTAAAGTTTCATTATCGATTCCTCCCCTCAGCAATTTAATATTTTTAAATTCCAATTTTGCCTTAACTGGGTAAATTATTGACACCCCTCACATTTTAGAAATTACAATCCCCTCCCTAAGGTTTAAAGTAACATTACCAATTGCTCCCTCGGTTACTATTAGTTGGAAAAAAAATTCATTGAAAAAAAAAAATATTTGGAAAAAAATTAATTGAAAAAAAAAATTAATTGAAAAAAAATTTTGTTAGTAAAATTTTTAAATTTCTGTTTAAAAACCAACGTAAACTCATTTTTTGAGTTTACGTTTTTTTCTCAAATTTACACACTGAGACAAACAATTTATAAACCAAAAAAATTATCAAATAAGTTTTTATGACAGTTTTTTAAATTTTTATAAATAGAAATTGAAAACTGAAAACGAAATAGTTACCGAACATGCCTCAGATGGTAAAAATGTCGTAAAATTAACAGATAATTAAATAAGTTACTAGCGTAAAAAATGACTTATCAAACGATTTTTACGCTATGTATGGTTTGATTTTAAAAAAAAAATTTAAAAATTAAAAATTAATTTGGTTAAGAAATAAAAAATAAAAAATAATTATCATCTAAGGGTAAAAAATAATTATCATTTTAACTTTTGAGCAAGTTTTATACATACGTATGACTGTTTCAATTTAATTTGTAAAAAGATATTTATAGCCACTCGAAAGATAAAAAATATATAAAAATGGTAATTATTTTTTATTTTTTATTTCTTAACCAAATTAATTTTTATTTTTTTAAAAAAAAATTCTAAAAATCAAACCATACCTAACTTAAGAATCTTTTGATACGTTATTTTTTACGTTGATAACTTATTAATTATTTGTTAATTTTACAACATTTTTACCATCTGAAATCTGTTTGGTAATCATTTCGTTTTCAGTTTTCAATTTATATTTACAAAAATTTAAAAAACTATCATAAAAACTTGTTTGATAATTTTTTTGATTTATAAATTGTTGTCTCAGTTTGTAAATTTGAGGAAAAAACGTAAATTCAAAAAATGAGTTTATGTTAGTTTTTAAATAGAAATTTAAAAATTTTACTAGTAAAATTTTTTATTAATTAATTTTTTTTTCAATGAATTTTTTTCCAACTAATACAACGAGACAAATGGTAATGTTACTTAAACTTTAAGGAGGGGATTATAATTTTAAAATGTGAGGGGTGTCAATATAATTTACCCAGTGAGGTAAAATTGGTATTTAAAAAATTAAATTGCTAAGGAGAATCTGTAATAAAACTTTAAATTCAGGGAGAGAGATGTAATTTTTTAAAAGATAAGAAAAAATATATAATAACATAAAACTAGGAATATCAGTGTAATTTATCATATTTTATATTAATAATATATATATATATATTATATTTTATATTTTGACATTATCTGCTATTTATTCATACGGTGTGTATCTCACTATTCTTTACGAGAAATTGTCAAAAAGTCTAAGAAATGACGTGAGAGGGACAAGCACATGCCAGCTGTCATTGTCTAGGTTGGTGTAGGAAAGTTATTTATCGAACAGGATGTTTGAGAAGTTAAATTTAGGTTTTTTTTGGTTTTTTTTTTTTATTATAGAAAGACAAAATAAATTAAGATAATTAATAAAATAAAATGTCATATTAAATTTATAATATTTTTTTTTTACAGACATGAAAATGAATTATAAAAAAATTTAACTATCTTCTCAAATATAAATATTTTAACCAATTAAAATAATTAAAAATTAAAATAACTTATTAAAATAAGTCAACTCCTCAAACGGGGCGAGTAAAGTGTCATGTTTTAAAAAAATCAATACAAAATAATTGAGTATTATCATTTTAAAATATAAAAATTAATTTAAAACAATACAATTGAGTTTGACTATTTTGAAAAATAAAAAATGAGACTTATGTGTAAGTGCCTGTTTGGCACTTTTTATAAGCAGTTTATTTAAGTTTTTAGTTTATATTAAGCTATTTTATAATGTTTGGCACAACTTATCAAAACAACTTATAGCTTAGGTTAAACTATTTTCAGTTTATTTTCCAAAGCAGCTCCGGGAGTGCTTAACAAATTCGACTTATGCGGGCAGCTGGAAAGTGGGGTTGAAATAACTTAAATGTCCTTCACCAATTTGAAGTATTATCAAATTGCTATTATATAAACCATAAAGATATCACTTGTAACAATCCGAAAATTTAAGTTGTCCCTTAAATTTTATACTAGTATTATGGTTGTATGCGATAATATATTATTAAATAAATAATAATAAATACAGAATCTAATTTGACAATGGATTATCAAATATGAGATTAATTAGGGATCATTATTTGGGGCCAAATTAACAAAAATATGAAATTATAATACTAGTTGGGCCAAATTAAAGTTAAAGATAATAAATAAAGGGGAACTTACTGATAAGTCCCATGTACCAAGTTCAAGATCCAATTAATCCCAAAACAAAATACTTGCACCAATTAGTCCAACACATGGTATATGATAGGGTATAATTTAATTAGGGATTAATTTATTTATATAGTTATATTAGAAAACTTGGCAAAAGTGTAATTATCTTAAATATTTATTAAGATAAATATAAATCCATGTAATTTACGATCAAATCTATGAAGGATTTGAGCTGCCACGTGTTGAACTCAGGAGGCTTTTACCTTCTTATAAATAGGGAGGAGTTGATCAACTCTGTAGAAAATAAAAGGAAAAAAAGAGAGGGGGAGAGGCACGTAAGTTGTTGATAGTAGGAACTTATAGTAGGAAGGTTGTGATAGTAGAGTAAGGCTAAGGGTCAATATTAAGGTCCCGTTTATTTTCAGAGATAGAATGGAGGGGATTCATAATATATTATACATTGAGTTACCATAATATATTTTACGTATGTTTTGACTTACCATAATTTATTTTATACCAGTTGTATTTTATTAGTTATATTAATACAAGTTATGTTTTATAAATATTTCAATTGCGTGGATTAATTTATGAACTCTATTTATTGAAAATGAAACACATGGATATATATGTTTAAATTTTAAAGAATATTTGACTATTATGTTTTGTAAGTACCATCACGAGAGTCTCATGCCTTGGAGGACTTAAATAACCATTGGCCTCTGTTTAGTCACTTTGTGGCCCTTTATTGTCATGGATCTATTGACCTCTGTTTTGTGCGCAGCAAAGTGCTGTGTGGAGATAAGTGCTACATTATTGTGGGAGCCACCTCTATAATCCGTACGAGCCACCTATTGAATCCGTACCTCTGTTCTGACCGTCACTCATGTGACCTCTATTCTGTTCTATTCGGTACCGTGATTATAGTTATTTATTTACATAATCTCAATTTTGCTACTTAAATGATTATTTGTTCAGACTAAGTTATCTTAAATATTTTAGTTACATAACTATCCATGGTTATTTTATGTCTCTTATACTCTTGGCATAATATTTCTCACTCTGCCATGTGATTATAGCTGTTTACCAATTTTCAGGAAACAATGCAATTCATAAGTAGCTTTTGGAAAGTCTTAGACGTGGGGCTGCGAAATAGACACACACAACACTTCTATGATATTTTTATATGTAAATATCGGCCTTTTTGGTCAATAAATTTTGTAATAAAAATAAAAGATCTGATGATTATTTTGGTACCGCTCGCGTTTATTTATTTGTTCAAGAATTGGCCGGAGATAACTTCAGTTACTGGCCATCACGATACTTAACCATTAGGTACGGGGAGCGGGTTGTGACATCACTGTTCACTCTAAGATAGAGAAAGAGAGAGATAGGTGATTTCCGATAGTGAGAGGTGATTTCAGGCAGTCAGAGGCGATTTCCGGTGAAGCTCTCTCTCTATGTTCGCCATTGTGCATTTCCCCTCTCTCTCTCTCATTTTTCTGTCTCTCTTTATCTCCCACAGACTTTTTCCTCATATTCCTTCACAAGCTTCCCCTCGCTATATATTAACACTCCCTAATTTTTTTCAAATCTTTTAGTCTCTCTCAAACTCTAGCTTTCTCTCTCTAAATCACTTCATGCCTTTTTTCAAATCCTAACACTCTTCACCCTTATTCGTCGACAGGAGTGATCGGATGGGTTTGTCTCACCACCTTTCTGGTGAGGTTCATGTCATTGTCAGGCCAATGTTTGCCGGTAAAACTATTGCTCTTCTTCGAAGAATCAAATATGAAGTCAACAAGGCTACTGATTGTGATGGGAAAATTGTTATAGTTGCTAGCCTGGATAGGGATTACTTGAGGTAATCTTATATCTATTGTAGAGTTCCTTGCAGAGTTCATGTGGTTTTTTTTACCTTAAGGAAGACTGATAAGACAAAGATTGAGCTGATTGGTGGTTCTGGTGTCTATATATTGTCGCCTCATCTGCCTCTTACACCGTCGTCATCAATGTCTCTCTAATGGTTGTCGTTCTCCTCATCTATGGCTTCAGCGACACCAAGCTCTTCAGATCTAGGGCTTTGTGTGGTGGTAGAGGAGATAGATGAGCTGAGAGAGGGTTTCTTGCAGACCACTAGCGGCGGCGACGGTTCCGGCTCCGGCTCCTCAGATCTAGGGTTTTGCAAAATTGTAATGAAAAAAAAGAATAAAAAACCAATTTATTTCAATTAACTTCCATTTAATTTTTTTAAAAAAATATTTCAATTAATATTGAAATAAATTGTGCAATTTATATCCATTAAATAAATTATACAATTTATTTCACAATTATTGATATAAATTGCACAATTTAAATAAAGAAATAAATTGCACAATTTTATTTCAATTAAAAAAAAACAATTTACTTCCACTAATGAAAAGAAATACAATTTTTATATTATTAATTGTAATGAAAAAAATAATAAATTAAAAAATAACAATTGTTATATTATTAATTGTAATGAAAAAAATAATAAATTAAAAAATAACAATTGTTATATTATTAATTGTAATGAAAAAAATAATAAATTAAAAAATAACAATTGTTATATTATTAATTGTAATGAAAAAAATAATAAATTAAAAAATAACAATTGTTATATTATTAATTGTAATGAAAAAAATACTTTTATATTAATATGGATGTATGTACTATATAAATAATATATGTTGCATATATAATCATGTGGTGCTATAGAGGTGTAGTGGGAAGAGTGTGGTGTATAAGGTTTATGGTGCATAAGGTTGGCGGTTCGAGTCTCCGCAAGAGCGGATCAAATTGTTCTACAACGAATTATCGTCACGAATGACACTTGATAGCGTCACGAATAGTGCCTACCATGACATTAAAGTGTCACTGAAAGGTTTTAGTCTTGATGGTGTAATGACACTTATAAGTGTCACTAACTCTTTTTTTAATGGCGCTTGATAGTGCCACAAATAATATCTACCATGACATTAAAATGTCATCGAAAGTTTTTAGCCATGATGGTGCAGTGGCACTTGCAAGTATCTACCGTGGCACCGATAGAAGTGACACTTGTTCAAAATGCCACAAGACCAAAAAAGGTCATTAGAAGAATAGTTTTGTGGCACTTTCAAATGTCACTAAACTAAGAAAATGTTGTAGTGTGCTAAGTTGGTGGTGCATTGGTTGTGCATGGTTGCCACTTGGGTGGGTATACGTTACGAATCAAAATGAGGAATCTTATAGCTCGTTTGGGATACCCACTTTGAGCTAAAATAGTTATAGAAGATAACGTAGGTTATTTTAATTAAATAAGATAAAATATTATATTTAATTCATAATTATTTTAATTTTTTATTCACAAAATAAAAAAAGTTAAAAAGCTTATCCTAAAAGTGGCTTTTTAGCCCCATGCTAAAATAGCAAAAAGCTAGGCTATTTTAACTCATCCCAAACGAAGGCTTAATGGGTTGCAATTTTTTTTAGAGGATTGCTGTTAATACCTACTTAATTTTGTTGGACTCTTCATTCTTTTGAACCCTCATTTTAAATCTTAAATTTTAATAAGATTTCTTTGAATACTATGCCTAATATCAATTTTACATATATTCATACTATTATCACACCTAAGTGCACACTTACCTAATTTTGCATACCCTCTCTTCTTATTCTCTTAGTAAACGGTGAACGATTGAGAGACGAATTGATTTTCCCTCTCTTCTCCTTCTCTCATAAATGATGGTCTCTTTCTCCTTGTCACCATGAATGAAAGTATCTCAGTCGGAAATCTCGCTGGAAATCTCTTCGATGGTCTCTTTCTTTTTCTTTCAAACAACCTCTAACTCCCCATCACATATTATTTTTTTGTTTATTTAGGGGTAAAACTCTTGATACAGGAGGTTTTAGATGGAAAAATCCTCAGAAAAAATAGAAATTGGAACATATCCTACAAAAATGAAACCGTTAGATATTCTAGTGCCGAACAAAATGTTTCTGTTCAACATTGTATTACTGAACTAAATATTTCTGTTCAGCATTGTATTATTGAATAGAACCTTAATAGTCGGCAAACCAGTACCAAATAACAAACGACCCAAAATCGTAAATGCAAGATCGATAAACTTACCATTGCAACACAAACCTCATCAGAATTGTTGTCATCTTCCTTAATTGCTCTATAAGTATCAACGAATGGTGAAAACAACCACAATGTGGAAACTCAAAATCTGTAATAAGATTTTTTGCAATGTTAACTGATTTGGAATACCAAACACATTTGAAACCATCGAACAAAACCTTGACTGATTAGGTGGTTTCAAATGTTTTTCATTGAAGAAGAATACATGAGTTTAGGAAAGTGATGAAGAAGACTACGATTACGGTTTAGTTTGGTAAAGAATATGTATAGATGGGGATGGAAGTGGGTGTATAATATTGTAGAGTATCTTTCTAATTTTTTTCATTTGGTGAGTGGATGTTCCATTAAAAGTTGCTATTTAATGTAATTTTACTTTAGGGTATAATTGTATTTAAAAAAAGGTGAGAATTGGAAGGTCCAAAAAAATTAGGTAGATGCTAATGACAATACTCTTTTTTTTTTTTAAAAATTTTTAATTTTAAGATTTAGGTAATATATGAAATGAGGAATCTTATTTAATGGGTTGCAATTTTTTTACAATAATGTTGCATGCATTAATTAGTACACTAATTAATATATCAATTAATAATATGATGTATTTTAAAATATTTATAATTTATATAATGAGTAGAATTAATAATAATGTCATAACTAATATTAGTACACTAATTAGTATATAATTGATATGTGTAGCACTACTAATTTTTTTATTTTAAGATTTAGGGAATATATGAAATAAGGAATTTTATTTAATGGGTTGAAATTTTTAATTTTAAGATTTAGGTAATATATGAAATGAGGAATCTTATTTAAGGAATTTACGTTTAGGTCTTAATACGTGAATTTATTATTTAATAGTTCTTATGATAATTAATGACGTTTTTATCAAATATTAATAAAAAAGTCACTAATTGTTAATTTTTAGCGACAATTTAAAAATTTTGTTATAAAAATTGTCACTAATTATAAGTTTTAGTGACAGTTTAAAAATTTTTTCACAAAAAAGTCATTAATTTTTAACTTCTAGCAATATTTTGAAAAATCCATCACAAAAAAGTCACTAATGGTAAGTTTTGGAGACAATTTATAAAATTCGTGACAACAAAAGTCACTAATTGTTAATTTTTGGCGATATATGCAAAAAAACATTATAAAAAATTATTTTTAACGATGATTGTATTAAGATTTATTTTTAATAGAACTTGATGAATTTATCCAAATAAAAATCAAATTACGATATCACATAAAATTACTCTAAACCACCAACTGATTTTTTTTTTTTTTTTTTTTAAGGAAAAATCTTCTCACTTGTCCGCAGGTCCAAGACAACGCCCTTGGCAGAGATCATCAGGGTATTCTTTAGTCCGTTCTAAATTAGGAGACTATAACTTGAGAACTTGTCTCGACCTCCCAAGACAAGCTCCGCTTCAGTCAGGACTCGCACAGCGAGGGAGTATTGAATCCATACAAAGTACGATGAAACTGTTTGAGACTAACCACCTGGGACTTGCACAACAAGAAAGTATTAAACCTATGCCAAATGCAATAAAATTGCTTAAAACTAACTTCCTAATCAATTATGCTATGCCTAAAAGATTGGCCTAAAAAAATTTTAAACCTAGAGCTGGGGCTTAATCTCAAAATCTTTGTCAAGTTGTCAACCACCCTTGGTTGACCAACTGATTTTTATTTAAAAAATGGTCCGTAGCTCGAATATTTTCGGCTCGAATGGCTTGAAATTACAAATTTCTATCTCTTATCAATCTCTTCCCTCTCTGCCTTAGCAGTCAACTCCATTTTGTAGCTCGAAAGAAATCAGCACTCTCACCTCTCTCTCACTCTCACCTCATCCCTTTTTCCTCTCTATCTTTTCACTCTCATCCTCACCTCTCTCTCACTCTCGCCTCATCCCTCTCTGTCACGACCCAAACCTGCCCCTATGGGTTTAGTACCGTAACCGGCTAGTAATCCGAGATTACCGAAGGCCTACTTAACAGTAATACAGTAGAACAGAGTACAAGGGCCTGGCGGAAGCCAATACAGTAAATAAACAATGTCCAATGAGCTGTGACAATCTGTATGCAAAAAGACTTTTCATACATATGTATATGAATAGTACAAAACAGTATGTACAACATTTACAGTTATTCAGGACAGGGACTTAATCCCTATTGGAACAGTACAGTACAAAACATTCAGTCTATACAGTTAACAAAACAGTTACAGAGACAGACGGGGGGAAGTAAAACACCCCTAAGCCATAGCTAGATAGGCTCGGAACCTCGCAGTGAGGCACAGTGGTTGGCTCGACAAAAAGGAAGTCTAATCCACGCTCTTAGCTCCGGTCTGGTGCCTGGACACCTACATATATATATGAGCAGTCAGCTAAAGCCCAGTGAATAACATAATGCGTAAAGAGGTTAAGAATGAATGTCCTTACAGTAATGAAAAAAGTTCATTAAATTAGTATTTCAGTTGTTCAGTCAGTACAGTCATATGTGGTACATCCATTAGCATAATAGTACAGTAAACAGTAGGTCTTGAAAGATCGAACAGTCAATGATGGCCATCAATCAGTAAACAGCAGTGGTTCCAACAAAGGAACCGACAGAGATCTCTGTAACAGTAACAGTCAATAACAGTAGTTGCTAAGGATGCCACAATACAGTTCAGAATATAGGACATACATTCATTCGGTTAACAGTATCAATTCAGAAACAGTACAGTTCAATTGTTCAGAAGATAATCATTTTTGAACATATCTTTACGCAGTTGTTACTCACAGAGTTCTGGGCTACAGTAAAGCTAGAGCGCGTCTCCAGTCGCCAACCCTACACAATTTATAGATTGAACACACACTAAGCTACACAGTTGGGAAAGATAATAACTTAATCCTTAATTTGCCCCGGTGTGTTCTACATCTATATCCTCATTAAGATGCCTTAAACTAGGCCTAAGAATGCCTAGGATGGGATGAGGATGCAAAGATGCACTTTAAAGCATTTTCAGAATTTTCAGAAAACAGGGGTCACGCTCGAGCGTAGGTTACTCCGCTCGAGCAGACATGCAGACAAAGGTTTCCGCTCGAGCGTACTGCAAAACAGTCAAAAGTGCTGGATAGGTGAAAATCACGCTCGATTGGGCGCTCGACACCCACTCGATCACAACACACAGGGTCCTGCTCGAGCGTCAATTATTCCGCTCGAGCGGACATTAAAACAGAACAAAATGCTAGGAGCACGATTTCTACGCTCGAGCGTGAGTTCAAAATCTGGAATTCCCAGATTTGAACCTCCAGCTCAAATTCCAAGTTCAAGTGTACAAATGCCGATCCTCTTGGGCCAATTTGCCAGAAAACATTCCAAAACTCGTAATTTAACATGATTCCAAAACTCAATTGTAAAATCAAAGCCCAAAGGTGTTTCAATTAAATCCAATTTCAAACCAATTTTCATGAACAAGATGAACATGGGACATGCATGAGTTTAAACCAATTCAAAGCTTCCAATACTAGCTCAAATGAGCCAATTCTTTTCAAAACAAGGTGAAATCATGGACTTAAACATAATTATGAACATGCATGTAACCTTTTGCCATGAAAACAACTTAAAACTCAACAATCCAAACATGCATGCATGAATTAAGCTATAATTCAACATGTTAGAACTAAATTATGACTTAGCTCCTCAATAAGACATGAACCATGCATGAATCAACTTAAAGACACAATCAAGAGGATGAAATTCATACCTAGGTTCCTTAATTACTAGTCTTGAGGTTCAATCTAGCAAGAACTCCTTTCAATTCCTCCAATTCCAAGCAATTCTAGATGAAATCACCCAATCTCCCTATTCTCACTCTCTAGTCGGCAATGATAATGAATAAGGCTGAGGAAAAAGGTTTGCTCAATGTATTCCAAGTCTCAATATATGTAAAGTAGTGGGCCACTACTATGGCAATGTGGTAAATAATGCAACTCTTGCAATTTAGCACTATTTAATCTAATTTAATCATACCAATTTAGTTTTCCGATAAATACACCATAAAATCACATTAATTCTAAGGATTATAGAACATCGATCAATTTCGGATTCGGCCGCCGATAAGGCCTTCAATTTGTAATTCAACTATAAAAACATGAACAGATAATTAAACAGTCAAACAGATAGAATGCAATTTAAACAGATATACTCAATCAATCAGTTTCAGATTTCAGTCAGTTAGTTCAGTATTTCGATTACTTCAGTTATCAATCATAATTAGTCTCAGTTTAGCAGTAATCGGTAGTTTATTGGTAAACAGTGGTAAGGATTGTTACAGTCTCCCCTCCTTAAAAAGAGTTTAGTCCTCTAAACTCGAGTTACCTTAATTTTGGAAGAAAACATGATTCAGTGGAAACAATTCAGGATATCTTTTAGTCATGTCATCTTCTTTTTCCCAAGTGGTATACACGCCACCATGGTTTTGCCAGTCAACTTTTACTAATGGGATCTCTTTGTTTCTCAACTTCTTGATCCGTCTGTTCACAATCTGAATAGGCCGTTCTTCATAAGTGTAGTCATCACTTAGCACTACACAGGTCGGCTCTTTCACATGAAAAGGATCCCGGAGGTAGTCCCTCAACATAGAAATGTGGAAGACGTTATGCATATGCTCAATTTCAGGAGGAAGTGCAACTTGATACGCCACCGGATTGATTTTCTCAATAATCTCATACGGTCCGACATATCTCGGCGCTAACTTGCCTTTGACTCCGAAACAAGTCTGGCCTTTCATCGGTGTCACTTTCACAAACACGTGATCACCCACTTCATATTCTCTATCCTGTCTTCTGACATCAGCATAACTTTTCTGTCTGCTCTGTGCGGTTTTCAGTCGCTGTTGTATCAGTTTCACTTTCTCAGTCGTTTCATATACAATCTTGGGCCCAAGCAAAGGCCCATCTCCAACTTCTGCCTAGCAAATCGGAGATCTACATTTTCTGCCATACAATGCCTCGAAAGGCGCCATATCAATACTTGAATGATAGCTGTTGTTATAGGCGAATTCCGCCAACGGCAAATGGCTTTCCCAGTTTCCCTGAAAATCAAGGATACACATTCTCAGTAAATCCTCTAGAGTCTGGATGGTCCTTTCTGACTGGCCATCGGCCTGAGGATGATAAGCACTACTCAGTCTTAATTCAGTACCCAATGCAGTCTGTAAGCTTTGCCAAAATCTCGATGTAAACTTCGAATCCCTGTCAGAAACAATGGACACAGGCACTCCATGCAGTCTAACAATTTCATCAATGTAGAGTATAGCCAATTTGTCCGCATTATAAATTGTCTTAACAGGTAAGAAGTGAGCAGATTTAGTCAGTCTATCAACAATAATCCAAATTGAGTCCATACCTTTACTGGAGCGAGGCAATCCCACAATAAAATCCATGGTGATATGTTCCCATTTCCACTCCGGTATAGGTAAGGGCTGTAATAAGCCTGCGGGTCGTTGATGTTCGGCTTTAACTTGCTGGAAATGAAGACATTTTGATACAAACTCAACAATTTCTTTCTTCATTTTCGGCCACAAGAAATTCACTTTCAAATCTTGGTACATTTTCGTGTTCCCTGGATGGATAGACAGTTTCGAATTGTGGCCTTCCTGCAGAACTCTTCTTTTCAGTTCAGTATCATTCGGTAGACACAGTCTTTCTTGAAATTTCAGTACCTTATTTTCAAATTTGAAACCCGGTCTTGGTTTAGTTTCCCTTTCTTCGATGATCTTCTTTAAGAAGTCATCATGTTGCTGTTTCTCTTTAATTTCTTCGATCAGTGCCGGTTGAGCATAAATAGCAGCTATTGTCCCACCTTGTTCTCGCAAAACAATTTCAATTTTAGATTTTTCAAGGTCACAAAGCAACTCTTTCTGTCTGGTGAGTAAACAGGCTAAGTTTCCGATCGATTTCCGACTCAATGCATCGGCAACGGTGTTGGCTTTTCCCGGATGGTACAAGATCTGTAGGTCATAGTCTTCAATCAGTTCTAGCCATCTCCGCTGTCTCATGTTCAGTTCTTTCTGTGTGAAGAAATATTTCAAACTCTTGTGGTCGGTGTATACATCACATGTCGCCCCATATAAATAGTGACGCCAGAGAAGCATCACTAAATACAGTATAACCATTCGTACCTGAAGGTAGGGTAAGAACCGGTGTAGTCACAAGTCGAGTTTTCAACTCTTGGAAAGCAGATTCCCTTTGGTCAGTCCAGTCAAATGATATCCCCTTCTGAGTTAACTGAGTCAACGGTAAGGCAATTTTGGAGAAATCTTTGACAAATCTTCTGTAATATCCAGCCAAACCCAAAAAGTTTCGGACTTCTATCACATTTGTTGGTCTAGGCCAGTTTACTACTGCTTCAACCTTCTATGGATCAACTGAAATTCCATCTTTGCTAACAACATGCCCCAAAAACATAACATGATCAAGCCAAAATTCGCATTTAGACAGTTTAGCATAAAGTTTCTGTTCTCTTAGGGTCTGTAGGGCAAGTCTCAGATGATGTTCATGTTCTTCTATACTTTTGGAGTAAATCAGTATGTCATCAATGAATACAACAATAAAGTTATCAAGGTATGGTTTAAAGATTCTGTTCATGAGGTCCATAAATGCAGCAAGTGCATTGGTAACTCCGAAAGGCATAACTAAAAATTCGTAATGTCCATACCTCGTTCGAAAAGTAGTTTTATCAATGTCTTATGGTTTAACTTTCAGCTGATGATATCCGGATCTGAGATCAATCTTAGAAAATACTTGAGCACCCTATAACTGATCAAATAAGTCATCAATACGCGGTAATGGATATTTATTTTTCACAGTTACCTTGTTCAGTTCGCGGTAGTCAATACACAGTCTCAACGACCCGTCTTTCTTTTTCACAAACAAAACAGGAGCGCCCCATGGCGAAGTTCTAGGCCTGATGAACTTCTTATCTAACAGTTCTTGCGGTTGCACTTTTAATTCTTTCAGTTCAGTTGGGGCCATTCGGTAAGGAGCTTTAGATACTGGCTGCATTCCCGAAACCACATTAACGGTGAATTCAATCTCCCTGTCAATCAAATCCCCTGGCAGGTTATCTGGAAAAACATCTGGGAATTCTCTGACTATGGGAATACTGTGCACATTAGCATCATCATCAGTAGATACAGTCAATACAGAACACAGATATCCCTTACATCCCTTTCTAATCAATTTAACAACTTTCACAGATGAAATTAGATACGGAGGAGGTACTACTTCAACCCCTTTAAACACAAATTCAGGTAAATCCAGTGGACGGAAAACTACTTGTTTCGTTACACAGTCTATGGTAGCATGGTATTTCGTTAACCAGTCCATCCCCAATATAACATCAAAATGATCAATGTTCAGTGGCAGTAAATCAATATACAGATGTGCATCTCTAACAATAATTTCACAAGCAGGGTACATATATGCACAAGTCATGGATCTCCCAACGAGTGAAGATACAGCTAACAGATAATTCATGGGTTCTAATGGTCTATTCAGTTTTCACGAAAAAGCATGCGACACATATGAATGCGTAGACCCCGAATCAATCAGTACATAAGCATTTTGAGTACAAATAGAGAGAATACCTGACACAACGATCTCGGTATTCTGCACATCTCCCGGTACTAGTGCAACACTCGGACTTGCCTCATAGGTTCTTTCCCGGTAGCTTTAGGGTTAGGTTTCGGTGGAGCATTTGATGCTGCGCCGCTGGCTGCAGCTTTACTATTGCCCTGTGGAGCAGAAGGGCAATCTTTTACCATGTGGCCCACCTTGCCACACCTGTAACAAGCACCAGATAATTTATAACAGACCCCTTTGTGCTTCTTGCCACACTCAGAACAGGGTGGTATAGAACCACTCCCCTGGCTAGAAGTAGTCGTTGACCCTGTATTCTGTTTCTTGTTTAATGGGTTATTTTTGCCCTTTTTGAACTTAAAACCCTGCCTTTTACCACGCCATTCAGACGCTGGTGGTTCAGTTTGTTTCAGTGCCTCGATGTTCGACTCGGCCATTAGTGCCCGGTCAAGAACATTTACATAGTTCGGTAGCTTCAAAACATTTATTCTGTCCAGTATTGCAAAATTAAGGCCGCCTTCAAACTTTCTGGCCTTCTTATAGTCAGTGTCCACCATATATGGTGCATATCTAGCAAGCTCGATGAACTTTGTTTCATATTCAGCAACGGACATGGTACCTTGTTTCAGCTGTTCAAATTCAGTCACCTTTCTGTCCCTGACACATGGAGGGAAATACTTTTCAATAAAGGACTCCTTGAACTGAGCCCAAGTCATAACAGTGTTGACATCACAGATAAGCATCCAGCACCTTCTAGCTTCCTCTTGCAAAGTAAAGGTGGCCAGTAGCACTTTGTGTGCTTCAGAACATGGAAAAACTTCAAATAATTTTTCTGTCTCAAGAACCCAAGCTTCAGCCTTTAGCGGTTCAAGGCCTCCCTGAAAGGATGGCGGTTTCATTTTGCTGAACTTCTGAGTGAGAGCAATTATATCCCCATCATTAATATTCTGTTCCGGCTGTACCGGAGGAGGAGGTAGGGGCTGATGGTTCTATTGTTGTTCTAGTCTTGCGGTTAGCAGTTCTACAATTCTTTCCAGTCTTGCCATTCTGGCTTCGGATAATTCAGTTTCATTTGCATTATCCATTTCACTTTCACTATATGCAACATGGTAATAATAAACATGGAAAGTTGCATACTTTAAACATTTACACACATAATCATGTTATGTCCACACACACTTATTATGCTCATGCAATGCCCTAATCGCTTTTCTAGGACATCCTACAGCTCATTTGGACACGTGTGTGTATAACTCGTGGTTAAGTATTGCTCTGATACCACTCTATCACGACCCAAACCCGCCCCTATGGGTTTAGTACCGTAACCGGCCAGTAATCCGAGATTACCGAAGGCCTACTTAACAGTAATACAGTAGAACAGAGTACAGGGGCCTGGCGGAAGCCAATACAGTAAATAAACAATGTCCAATGAGCTGTGACAATCTGTATGCAAAAAGACTTTTCATACATATGTATATGAATAGTACAAAATAGTATGTACAACATTTACAGTTATTCAGGACAGGGACTTAATCCCTATTGGAACAGTACAGTACAAAACATTCAGTCTATACAGTTAACAAAACAGTTACAGAGACAGACGGGGGAAAGTAAAACACCCCTAAGCCATAGCTAGAAAGGCTCGGAACCTCGCAGTGAGGCACAGTGGTTGGCTCGACAAAAAGAAAGTCTAATCCACGCTCCTAGCTCCGGTCTGGTGCCTAGACACCTACATATATATATATGAGCAGTCAGCTAAAGCCCAATGAATAACATAATGCGTAAAGAGGTTAAGAATGAATGTCCTTACAGTAATGAAAACAGTTCATTAAATCAGTATTTCAGTCGTTCAGTCAGTACAGTCATATGTGGTGCATCCATTAGCATAACAGTACAATAAACAGTAGGTCTTGAAAGACCGAACAGTCAATGATGGCCATCAATCAGTAAACATGAGTGGTTCCAACAAAAGAACCGACAGAGATCTCTGTAACAGTAACAGTCAATAACAGTAGTTGCTAAGTGAGAGGGTAATTTTTGGGAAAGATTGGGCCGAGCTGCAAGTTGAGCTTTGAGGCCCAAAACGTGAAAGAAGGCCGTAAAGGATACTCCGGCCTAGAGAGCAATGTTACTTCGGTCCAGGAGAAGCGTAGTTACTCCGGCTGGGAGAAATAAATGTTACTTCGGCCCAAGGAAGAGTAAAATTACTCCGGTCTGGAGGCAACTCAGAGTTAGTCCGGTCGCAGTATGTTCTGAGAAGACCGGTGTCGGAATTAGTCCGGTCGTGACTTACATTGGTTAGGTCGGTCCGAACTTGTTACCTGGAAGTTTGATCTAAGCGCATCAAGGTCGAACAGGGCAGCCGAAGTAAAAGAGTTGGAGGAGAAGACCGAACTAAGGATAGTTCGGCCTTCTGTGGCTCGGTATAGCCAAGTTTACTCCGGTCAAAAGGAAGTTCGGCCATAAAGAAAACCATCCCACTTGGTTTGAGCAGTGGGGGAGGGTATAAAAGGATAAGCATTATCCTCAGGAGAATGAATCCTAGGAGGACTCTGCATGGAGAAGTGCAAGTCCTACTAGGATTGTGCCACGGGAAACTTATAAAAGCTCACAAGCATCACCTTGGAGGAGGTAATTGAACACAATCTTTCTGAGAACTTAGAGCTTTGTCTATTTGTCAAGTTTTCTGACTTAGGCATCGGAGAGGTTTCCGGCACACACCCGCCGGCTAGCTCACGTTTGTGTTTTCAGGTGATAAAGCGACGTCGTACGGAGGAGCGTGGACTTGGTCAACAGGATTATACGAGGAGAATTATTTCCTCCCCGTACACTAAGGATGCCACAATACAGTTCAGAATAGAGGACATACATTCATTCGGTTAACAGTATCAATTTAGAAACAGTACAGTTCAATTGTTCAGAAGATAATCATTTTTGAACATATCTTTACACAGTTGTTACTCACAGAGTTCTGGGCTATTCATACCTAGGTTCCTTAATTACTAGTCTTGAGGTTCAATCTAGCAAGAACTCCTTTCAATTTCTCCAATTCCAAGCAATTCTAGATGAAATCATCCAATCTCCCTATTCTCACTCTCTAGTCGGCAATGACAATGAATAAGGCTGAGGAAAAAGGTTTGCTCAATGTATTCCAAGTCTCAATATATGTAAAGTAGTGGGCCACTACTATGGCAATGTGGTAAATAATGCAACTCTTGCAATTTAGCACTATTTAATCTAATTTAATCATACCAATTCAGTTTTCAGATAAATACACCATAAAATCACATTAATTCTAAGGATCATAGAACATCGATCAATTTCGGATTCGGTCGCTGATAAGGCCTTCAATTTGTAATTCAACTATAAAAACATGAACAGATAATTAAACAGTCAAACAGATAGAATGCAATTTAAACAGATATACTCAATCAATCAGTTTCAGATTTCAGTCAGTCAGTTCAGTATTTCGATTACTTCAGTTATCAATCATAATCAGTCTCAGTTTAGCAGTAATCGGTAGTTTATTGGTAAACAGTGGTAAGGGTTATTACAGTCTCCCCTCCTTAAAAAGAGTTTAGTCCTCTAAACTCGAGTTACCTTAATTTTGGAAGAAAACAGGATTCAGTGGAAACAATTCAGGATATCTTTTAGTCATGCATCTTCCCTTTCCCAAGTGGCATACACGCCACCATGGTTTTGCCAGTCAACTTTTACTAACGGGATCTCTTTGTTTCTCAACTTCTTGATCCGACTGTTCACAATCTGAATAGGCCGTTCTTCATAAGTGTAGTCATCACTTAGCACTACACGGGTCGGCTCTATCACATGAAAAGGATCCCGGAGGTAGTCCCTCAACATAGAAACGTGGAAGACATTATGCATATGCTCCATTTCAGGAGGAAGTGCAACTTGATACGCCACCGGATTGATTTTCTCAATAATCTCATACGGTCCGACATATCTCGGCGCTAACTTGCCTTTGACTCCGAAACGAGTCTGGCCTTTCATCGGTGTCACTTTCACAAACACGTGATCACCCACATCATATTCTCTATTCTGTCTTCTGACATCAGCATAACTTTTCTGTCTGCTCTGTGCGGTTTTCAGTCTCTGTTGTATCAGTTTCACTTTCTCAGTCATTTTATATACAATCTCGGGCCCAAGCAAAGGCCCATCTCCAACTTCTGCCGAGCAAATCGGAGATCTACATTTTCTACCATACAATGCCTCGAAAGGCGCCATATCAATACTTGAATGATAGCTGTTGTTATAGGCGAATTCCGCCAACGACAAATGGCTTTCCCAGTTTCCCTAAAAATCAAGGACACACATTCTCAGTAAATCCTCTAGAGTCTAGATGGTCCTTTCTGACTGGCCATCGGTCTGAGGATGATAAGCACTACTCAGTCTTAATTCAGTACCCAATGCAGTCTATAAGCTTTGCCAAAATCTTGATGTAAACTTCGAATCCCTGTCAGAAACAATGGACACAGGCACTCCATGCAGTCTAATAATTTCATCAATATAGAGTATAGCCAATTTGTCCGCATTATAAATTGTCTTAACAGGTAAGAAGTGAGCAGATTTAGTCAGTCTATCAACAATAACCCAAATTGAGTCCATACCTTTACTGGAGCGAGGCAATCCCACAATAAAATCCATGGTGATATGTTCCCATTTCCACTCCGGTATCAGATTTGAACCTCCAGCTCAAATTCCAAGTTCAAGTGTACAAATGCCGATCCTCTTGGGCCAATTTTCCAGAAAACATTCCAAAACTCGTAATTTAACATGATTCCAAAACTCAATTGTAAAATCAAAGCCCAAGGGTGTTTCAAACAACTCAATTTCAAACCAATTTTCAAGAATATCATAACGTGCATGAATTTAAACCATTGCAAAGCTTCAATTTCATGCTCTAATGAGCCAATTCTTACAAAGACAAGATGAATCCATGGTCTACTCTCAAAATATGGACATGCATGTACCAATTTCCATGAAAACAACTTAAAACCCATCAATATAGACATGCATGCATGATATATACTAAAATTCAACAATTAAGAGTCATAATTTGGATCTAGACTACAACTTGCTCTAAACCATGCAAGAATCAATTTAAAGACACAATTAAAAGGATGAAATTCATACATAGGTTCCTTAAATACTAGTCTAGAGGCTCAAGTAGGCAAATCTCCTACAATTTCTTTCAATTCCAAGCAAATCAACAAATTGAACTCAATCTCTCACTTCCTCCCTCTCTTGGTCGGTTATGAGTCAAGGAAAGGAGCTGAAGAAATGTTTTGTTGAATGATTAATAAGGCTCAAATATGTTATAATAAAGAGCCCCGGATGGTACAAAATCTGTAGGTCATAGTCTTTAATCAGTTCTAGCCATCTCCGTTGTCTCATGTTCATTTCTTTCTGTGTGAAGAAATATTTCAAACTCTTGTGGTCGGTGTATACATTACATGTCGCCCCATATAAATAGTGACGCCAGAGAAGCATCACTAAATACAGTATAACCATCCGTACCTGAAGGTAGGGTAAGAACCGGTGCAGTCACAAGTCGAGTTTTCAACTCTTGGAAAGCAGATTCCCTTTGGTCAGTCCAGTCAAATGATATCCCCTTCTGAGTTAACTGAGTCAACGGTAAGGCAATTTTAGAGAAATCTTTGACAAATCTTCTGTAATATCCGGCTAGTCCCAAAAAGCTTCGGACTTCTGTCACATTTGCTGGTCTAGGCCAGTTTACTACCGCTTCAACTTTCTGTGGATCAACTGAAATTCCATCTTTGCTAACAACATGCCCCAAAAACATAACATGATCAAGCCAAAATTCGCATTTAGACAGTTTAGCATAAAGTTTCTGTTCTCTTAGGGTCTGTAGGGCAAGTCTCAGATGATGTTCATGTTCTTCTATACTTTTGGAGTAAATCAGTATGTCATCAATGAATACAACAATAAAGTTATCAAGGTATGGTTTAAAGATTCTGTTCATGAGGTCCATAAATGCAGCAAGTGCATTGGTAACTCCGAAAGGCATAACTAAAAATTCGTAATGTCCATACCTCGTTCGAAAAGTAGTTTTATCAATGTCTTATGGTTTAACTTTCAGCTGATGATATCCGGATCTGAGATCAATCTTAGAGAATACTTGAGCACCCTGTAACTGGTCAAATAAGTCATCAATACACGGTAATGGATATTTATTTTTCACAGTTACCTTGTTCAGTTCGCGGTAGTCAATACACAGTCTCAGCGACCCGTCTTTCTTTTTCACAAACAAAACAGGAGCGCCCTATGGCGAAGTTCTAGGCCTGATGAACTTCTTATCCAACAGTTCTTGCAGTTGCACTTTTAATTCTTTCAGTTCAGTTGGGGCCATTCGGTAAGGAACTTTAGATACTGGCTGCGTTCCCGGAACCACATCAACGGTGAATTCAATCTCCCTGTCAATCAAATCCCCTGGCAGGTTATCTGGAAAAAATCTGGGAATTCTCTGACTATGAGAATATTGTGCACATTAGCATTATCATCAGTAGATACAGTCAATACAAAACACAGATATCCCTTACACCCCTTTCTAATCAATTTAACAACTTTCACAGATGAAATCAGATACGGATGAGGTACTACTTCAACCCCATTAAACACAAATTCAGGTAAACCTAGTAGACGGAAAACTACTTGTTTCGTTACACAGTCTATGGTAGCATGGTATTTCGTTAACCAGTCCATCTCCAATATAACATCAAAATGATCAATGTTCAGTGGCAGTAAATCAATATACAGATGTGCATCTCCAAAAATAATTTCACAAGCAAGGTACATATATGCACAAGTCATGGATCCCCCAACGGGTAAAGATACAACTAACAGATAATTCATGGGTTCTAATGGTCTATTCAGTTTTCGCGAAAAAGCATGCGACACATATGAATACGTAGACCCCGAATCAATCAGTACATAAGCATTTTGAGTACAAATAGAGAGAATACCTGACACAACGATCTCGGTATTCTGCACATCTCCCGGTACTAGTGCGAACACTCGGACTTGCCTCATAGGTTCTTTCCCGGTAGCTTTAGGGTTAGGTTTCGGTGGAGCATTTGATGTTGCGCCGCTGGCTGCAGCTTTACTATTGCCCTGTGGAGTAGAAGGGCAATCTTTTACCATGTGGCCCACCTTGCCACACCTGTAACAAGCACCAGATAATTTATAACAGACCCCTTTGTGCTTCTTGCCACACTCAGAACAGGGTGGTATAGAACCACTCCCCTGGCTAGAAGTAATCGTTGACCCTGTATTTTGTTTCTTGTTTAATGGGTTATTTTTGCCCTTTTTGAACTTAAAACCTTGCCTTTTACCACGCCATTCAGACGCTGGTGGTTCAGTTTGTTTTAGTGCCTCGGTGTTCGACTCGGCCATTAGTGCCCGGTCAAGAACATTTACATAGTTCGGTAGCTTCAAAACATTTATTCTGTCCAGTATTGCAACATTAAGGCCGCCTCAAACTTTCTGGCCTTCTTATAGTCAGTGTCCACCATATGTGGTGCATATCTAGCAAGCTCGGTGAACTTTGTTTCATATTCAGCAACGGACATGGTACCTTGTTTCAGCTGTTCAAATTCAGTCACCTTTCTGTCCCTAACACACGGAGGGAAATACTTTTCAAAGAAGGACTCCTTGAACTAAGCCCAAGTCATAACAGTGTTGACATCACAGATAAGCATCCACCACCTTCTAGCTTCCTCTTGCAAAGTAAAGGTGGCCAGTAGCACTTTGTCTGCTTCAGAACATGGAAAAACTTCAAACAATTTTTCTGTCTCAAGAACCCAAGCTTCAGCCTTTAGCGGTTCAAGGCCTCCCTGAAAGGATGGCGGTTTCATTTTGCTGAACTTCTGGGTGAGAGCAATTATATCCCCATCATTAATATTCTGTTCCGGCTGTACCGGAGGAAGAGGTAGGGGCTGATGGTTATATTGTTGTTCTAGTCTTGCGGTTAGCAGTTCTACAGTTCTTTCCAGTCTTGCCATTCTGGCTTCGGATGATTCAGTTTCATTTGCATTATCCATTTCACTTTCACTATATGCAACATGGTAATAATAAACATGGAAAGTTGCATACTTTAAACATTTACACACATAATCATGTTATGTCCACACACACTTATTATGCTCATGCAATGCCCTAATTGCTTTTCTAGGACATCCTATAGCTCATTTGGACACGTGTGTGCGGTATAACTCGTGGTTAAGTATCGCTCTGATACCACTCTATTACGACCCAAACCCGCCCCTATGGGTTTAGTAACGTAACCGGCCAGTAATCCGAGATTATCGAAGGCCTACTTAACAGTAATACAGTAGAACAGAGTACAGGGGCCTAGCGGAAGCCAATACAGTAAATAAACAATGTCCAATGAGCTGTGACAATCTGTATGCAAAAAGACTTTTCATACATATGTATATGAATAGTACAAAACAGTATGTACAACATTTACAGTTATTCAGGACAGGGACTTAATCCCTATTGGAACAGTACAGTACAAAACATTCAGTCTATACAGTTAACAAAACAGTTACAGAGACAGACGAGGGAAAGTAAAACACCCCTAAGCCATAGCTAGACAAGCTCGGAACCTCGCAGTGAGGCACAGTGGTTGGCTCGACAAAAAGGAAGTCTAATCCACGCTCCTAGCTCCGGTCTGGTGCCTAGACACCTACATATATATATGAGCAGTCAGCTAAAGCCCAGTGAATAACATAATGCGTAAAGAGGTTAAGAATGAATGTCCTTTCAGTAATGAAAACAGTTCATTAAATCAATATTTCAGTCGTTCAGTCAGTACAGTCATATGTGGTACATCCATTAGCATAACAGTACAGTAAACAGTAGGTCTTAAAAGACCGAACAATAATGATGGCCATCAGTCAGTAAACAGTACTGGTTCCAATAAGGGAACCGACAGAGATCTCTGTAACAGTAACAGTGTAATTGAATTTCTTATAAATAATTTATACACAAAGTTTGATAAAAATAAACGATTTAAATTATCGAAATATGACTTGTGGTTGTGTTCTATGACGGATGTTTACATTTCCCTATATGTGTTACGTATATGCATATGGATTTATTTATTTAATTTTTTTTTGGGACGAGGGTTTATATCTCATTCATAGACAGATCAATTCAATATTGAAAATAATATTATAGCCTTTACTCAATGAATTTACTTCTTTTATTTATTTATTTTTAATTGGCCTTTGTATGAGGAGAGTTTTTCCCTAAACGTTTAGGTAATTGAAAGAATATTTTTTGGTCTGTTATTGAGGTCCCGTTTGGAAACATGCTATTTTAGTAATTTTTTAATTTTTTGACTAAAATATGAGGTAAAAAAACTTGTACATTTGGAATGATTTTTTAATTTTTTACAAAAAAATGTGCAAAAAGTAGAGAGAAAAGAGAATATTTGACTTTTTGGTATAGGTTATAGCCTTTTTGATTTTTTTTTTTTTTTTACTATAACTTTTTGACTTTTAAGTTAAAACTACTGCTAGTAACTTTAGAGATATTTTTGGTATAATAACTTTTTCATTTTTTTAGTAACAATTTTTTGGCTTTTATAATTAGTGCTTGCCCTATCTAAAAATAATAATAATAAAATAATTTGTCATGCCCACATTTTTATTACTTGGATAACATTACCAAATCCATTATAACAATTCCATTTACTTGAGAATGGCAAGAATAAATAATATCATTCTTTGAAAGCAACAATGATGGTATAAATATGACATAGTACAATGCCCATAGGCTTACATTGAATAACAACAAATAAAACAAAGGGATTTACCCTTATACAATACATGGCACTCGGCCTACAAATAAAGGGCCCCGTGGCCAATAATTAAGAGACTTCAAGTAATAAAGTCTTATACCTGAAAAAGTTTATCAACACATGGGATGAACAATAAGCCAAGTAGGGATCCCGAAGATCCTAACCAATCACAACATATAGATAAAAATGATCATGAATGCATCAAGACATACTATATACGTAATGTGACATTTAATATCAAAAAGTTATACACATATAACTGTGTGTTTCTCAAAACATTCCTCTTGACACATTTCAGTATGAAACCAATTATTCTCTTTCACATTCCCATTATTATGTCTAAAAGAAAATATTTCAAAACTTCATTCTTCCTTTGATAAAACTTCCCACCTTAACAGAAAATAATTTCACTTAAACAGTCGTTCTGATAATATCACTCCACATGCAAATCATGATTCCCATCACATCTCTCAATATTCCATAACCACTCACCCCAACACAGATATCTACAACTTTCCCTAACCATAGGCCCAAGGATAAAAGACCGGTATGAAACCGTTAACACGTGAATACATTCAAACGAGAAAACTGAGTAATAAATACTACCAATCTCATCCCCACAATATGAAGACCGACAACATTTATAAACATGTATATATATATACAAAACGAGATAACTGAAGTAATACATACTACCAATTCTATCTCCACTGGCCTACAACACGGTTGGTAGATCCAACAACACCAACATCACATAACACTTTACCAGCCTCACCCGGAAGGAGGTGCTCCTCAAGTCATACTTTTTCGAGTGCGAACCGGAAGGGAATGAAGAACCTATCACAACGCACCACGCTTTGCCAACTAAGATACGGCGAGAAACGGACCCTCTTTTCACACTTTACCTGGCGTAAACCGGAAGGGACGAGGAAACCTTGTCAAGGCGCCACGCTTTGCCGGCTATGATACGGCGGGTAACGGACCCCCAAACATCATCACAATCAAAAGCATAACGAGCAAATCAACATAGTACTAAACGGATGTAATACATACACCTAGTTCAATTATCACCATAATAGTCACAATCCGTAAATCACATTGATGTCATTCCTTCTTAAAAATATACCCTGCGAACCACAGTTTCACATGGGTTTTCCTTTTTATTTCAAACATTCCCAAAACATGTCATTGGGTACTAAACATCAAGACATAACTAGACAACAATCGTTTCTTAATGGTAACACATTTACAAGTGTTCTAGTTATCTTTTTTTTTTTTTTTTTTAACAACATACTTCACAGCTCAACAATATAATTGTCTATTCACAATGTTCATTTATCATTGACAACACAACATGTTACATCGCATAACCCATTCTACAATAATACTCATAAACCATCTCTAGCAACAAGCAATACCATCCTCCACCAATGGCCAAGGACAAAACTCTAGACGTCAATTACATAATCCGAACTAATAGATACGCCCATAGGAAATCGCACCATCCTGTCATCATAAATTCCCAAGGCTTATAAAAAGTAATTTATTCCATTTTATTTTGAAAATAAAGCCTTACTTCTCTGAAACCCAACAAACACCACAATGGCTACATCTACCAACATTAACCCAAAACCTCGACTATTTATAAGCTACCACATCACAACCCCATTTCTATTTAACATTAAACTTTTCTTCAATTTTCCAAATTTATAAATGAAATACCAAACCTTTCCAATTTATATTCTAAACAAAATTTGCAACTCACAACCAATTATACACAAACCCACAAACTCACCCATTTAGACCCAAATCCACCCATATGCTCTTTGACAAAAATCAACCATTGACTACGCTTTTAAATGTAGTGAAAATACCATAAGTCTATCTATAAAGAGGTATTGAAGAGGAGCTCAAGAATCCCTACCTCTTGAAGCGAAGAGGAGAAAACCCAAAAATCCACCGGTGACGAAAACACAATCCACTCAGATTAAATCGAAGCCCTCGCGACCCTCTACGTTTTGATCTATGGGACTAGGGGTAAAAAATGAGTGTATCTACATGAAATCAAGAGTTTTAGAGCTTAGAAGCTCAGAAATGGCGAAACATGAGAGAGAAAGAAGAAAAGAGATCCAAAACAGATATTTTCATACTCAGATCTGTCTTATATAAACAAATGGTCGCGAGCGCGAATAGGCCTGTCGTGGACGCGACCTAGGTGGTCGCGTCCGTGACCAGCTTACCACTGCCCACCTGGGTTGTTGTCCTGCAGCCAATCCTAAGCCTAACCAACGTCCGAACCATTCCAGTAAGGTAAAAAACAACTGGGACAACCCTGTGCCCCAACTAAAAGAACAACACGGGTCGGTTCTTGACCTAGGCCACTACAAGTCCTCAACTTCTTATCGAACTCTATACAAAGGTATTCCTTTGTCTCCATGAGTTTCAATGCAAACCTCAATAAACTAGTAAAGGTAGCATCAAACTCAGCTACCAGTGAATCAAGCTGCTTAAGCTTCAAGAATTGATCCCTTAATTTCTCCCTAGCACTGGGAGGCAAAAACCTATATTGGAAGGCGTTGACAAAGGCCTCCCATGTCACTCCAATGCATCCACGCGCATACTTCCACCAATGACTCACATCTCTCTTTAACTGGAAGGATGCCAAGGTCACTCTCAAGCCATCATCCTCAATGCCAAGCATCTCGAATGTCTTCACCATCTGCTTAAGCCATTCATCCGCTTTCAAAGGCTCTTTAGGATCACCCAAAAACTCGTCCAGATTAGACCGGAAGAACTCCCTCTTCAAGAATGATGGCCCTGCCTCAGCAACTTAGGCCTAGACTTGATTCTCAGCTCTAAGAATGTCCATGGATTCCTACAAAGCTCTGGCCATCTCACGGGCTAAAGTATTCATGGCTTGCTGGCCTACTGGCTCAACCACATTGGCCTGATCAACTCCTTTCTCTTGTGCCGGAATATCATCCGTTAATGGTACTTCTTGCCGTCTAGGCCTACCATGTCTACCACCACCACGTCCACGTCCTGGCATCCTAATAAAGATAACATAAGAGATTAGCACATTTGCAAATGTGCCTAAGCTAAATCCCTCACGTCCTAATGTGATAGACAATAATAATTCACTCCATATAAGTACATAATCACATAATACACATACGAACTTCCTTTCTAGATGAGGATTGTCCCACGACATTACCAGAGTTCCAATTAGAAATAGCAGTGTTCAAGTGCTCTTCTAAAAGGACTTCTAGAAACTCGTAGACCCAATCAATATTTTAGAAATTAAATCCCATACACATATAATCACATAAGTATGTTATCACATAGCATACAAATCATACAAACATCTCTATCAAGCGAGAGAAACCCATTGTGGTAAGAACCACTTCCCACGTACCCAAAATATTCAAACTCGATATGCGCTAATACCAAGTTGTAATGCTCCGAAATAATTACTATAAACCATCCACAATATTAATTATATAACAACACATGATAAGGTAATTATCTTTCATTAGTTCCAATCACTTTTACAAAAGAGTAACATATGCAGGAATATATTCACAAGCCTAATGAATCTATAGCATATGTTACATAATAGAGAAATAGGATGAAAGTTAAACAAATAAGAAATTCCCTAAGGGCTTGTAGCTTTCCAAGTCAATACTTGGTTACTACAAAAATAGATTTAAATCTATACAGTTTAAGCCGTTGGCTTATACAAAATAAATACAATAAATATACAAAATGAAACTCTTACTCCAAGTCTTCCCGAGCTATTGCCTTGGCGGAGGCATATCATCAGTACTTGAAAATGTTTTTCCCACATAGGATGAGCCAAAGTCTAGTAGAAATAATCCAACACAGTATATGAATCTTAACAAAGATATAAGATGAATGCATATGCAATGCTTATGCCAAAACATTTCATATCTCTTTCCAAAAATCATGCAATGTCAGGTTAATATAATAACTCATAAATCATTTCATTTTCAATAGAAAACAGGGCAATGAATCACACTCTGAGAATCTCAAAACAAATACAACCTTTCACGGAAATTTTGTCCGTGGAAAACCGTAAACCGGCACCCATGTAAACATAGGCTATACAAGCACTACTATTGCCATTTCACAAAAATTTCGTCCACAGGATCGGCACCCATGTATATGCGCAGTTTTGAGGACTTTCAACATAGACACCCAGGCCAACGAATTTCAACGAGACAACACTTACTTCCTAGATTCACCATTTTTTCTCAAAACGATAAACATTTCCAATATATAAATGTGAGATAATGCTCAGTGCAAAAGGATGAGAAAATAATTTCAATTCTCCTAATTTTCATGCAAATTTTACAACAATTATAGCTACCTTCCACCGATAACCCAAAACAGATATCTCTAAACTGATAAATAATTTTCATAAAGATAAACTTTTCAAATTTCAAGATGTGGGTGGTAATATATACTCAACTCCACCACCCTCAACAATATCACCCAATTCCATATTTCCAACACCAATTCCATTTATGATTACAAAATCAACATTTAACATTTCTAGGGAAAAACTCCATTTCTCTTTGAAAACCAATTTTAAGGATAAAAGCACGTCATTTTATCACAACTCATCATCATTTACAATCCCATAACCCTTTTTAAGAATCTATTTGAAAATCCCTCTTTTTGATTTTAAACCAAAACCCTAGTTTGTTCAAAAACCATTAAATCCCAATGTTGTTTTAGAAATAGCAAATAAGTAAGGATGAGGATGCAAAGATGCACTTTAAAGCATTTTCAGAATTTTCAGAAAACAGGGGTCACGCTCGAGCGTAGGTTACTCCGCTCGAGCAGACATGCAGACAAAGGTTTCCGCTCGAGCGTACTGCAAAACAGTCAAAAGTGCTGGATATGTGAAAATCACGCTCGATTGGGCGCTCGACACCCGCTCGATCGCAACACACAGGGTCCCGCTCGAGCGTCAATTATTTCGCTCGATTGGACATCAAAACAGAACAAAATGCTAGGAGCACGATTTCCACGCTCGAGCGTGAGTTCAAAATCTGGAATTCCCAGATTTGAACCTCCAGCTCAAATTCCAAGTTCAAGTGTACAAATGCCGATCCTCTTGGGCCAATTTTCCAGAAAACATTCCAAAACTCGTAATTTAACATGATTCCAAAACTCAATTGTAAAATCAAAGCCCAAGGGTGTTTCAATTAAATCCAATTTCAAACCAATTTTCATGAACAAGATGAACATGGGACATGCATGAGTTTAAACCAATTCAAAGCTTCCAATACTAGCTCAAATGAGCCAATTCTTTTCAAAACAAGGTGAAATCATGAACTTAAACATAATTATGAACATGCATGTAACCTTTTGCCATGAAAACAACTTAAAACTCAACAATCCAAACATGCATGTATGAATTAAGCTATAATTCAACATGTTAGAACTAAATTATGACTTAGCTCCTCAATTAGACATGAACCATGCATGAATCAACTTAAAGACACAATCAAGAGGATGAAATTCATACCTAGGTTCCTTAATTACTAGTCTTGAGGTTCAATCTAGCAAGAACTCCTTTCAATTCCTCCAATTCCAAGCAATTCTAGATGAAATCACCCAATCTCCCTATTCTCACTCTCTAGTCGGCAATGACAATGAATAAGGCTGAGGAAAAAGGTTGGCTCAATGTATTCCAAGTCTCAATATATGTAAAGTAGTGGGCCACTACTATGGCAATGTGGTAAATAATGCAACTCTTGCAATTTAGCACTATTTAATCTAATTTAATCATACCAATTCAATTTTTAGATAAATACACCATAAAATCACATTAATTCTAAGGATCATAGAACATCGATCAATTTCAGATTCGGCCGCCGATAAGGCCTTCAATTTGTAATTCAACTATAAAAACATGAACAGATAATTAAACAGTCAAACAGATAGAATGCAATTTAAACAGATATACTCAATCAATCAGTTTCAGATTTCAGTCAGTCAGTTCAGTATTTCTATTACTTCAGTTATCAATCATAATCAGTCTCAGTTTAGTAGTAATCGGTAGTTTATTGGTAAACAGTGGTGAGGGTTGTTACACTCTCCCCTCTCTATCTCTTCACTCTCATCTCTCTCTCACTCTCGCCTCATCCTTCTCTCCTCTCTATCTCTTCACTCTTACCTCTCTCACCTGTCTCATGCAAGAGTACGAAGGAAGACGAGACGGGGGCGAAGGACGAGGACGACGGAGGACGGAGGACGACGGAGGACGACGGACGATGACGGAGGACGAACGGAAGCCTGCGACAGCGAATTTGAGGTAAATGAAAAATCGCAAAGTTAGGGTTTTATGTTTGGCTTCAATTTTTGTAGAAATTAGTCAATTGAGAGTGTCTGGGATTGGATTTTGCTTGCAATTTGGGTTAGGATTTGGGATTTGGCTTTAATTTGTGATGTGTTAGGGTTAGGGATTTGGCTTTAATTTGTGATGTGTTAGGGTTTGGGATTTGCCTTTATGCATGTTATCAAGAATGAACCCTGTTATAATAGATATAAAACAGAGTAGGTTTGGGATTTGGGAATGATAATTCAAGACTTCCAAATTTCCAATAAGTCGAGTTTAACATCTAAAAGTATAAATCCATATGATTGCTCAATGTTTCCTGCTAAAATAGCACATGGTCTTTTAAGATGGTAGATAGTGCCTCAATCCTATATCTCAAGGCTCAAACTTTGGTCACTTCAAGGCATGTGGTTCCATGCCATGTGCTGCCTCATCTATTATCATCACGACACACTAAGCTTCTCCAGTTCTCCTTAAAAGGCCATCGAAAAACTGAAAAAAGGTGCATGACCCTCATTTATGTGAGCCCCAAACAAGAAAATATTCATTATTGAGACAAAAGCAAATAATAGGATAATTTTGGATCATTAATTTGAAGTTATTCTTAGCTATGTTATCGGTTCAGTTGCATGCTCCTATATAATTGCCCTTACATTTTATTCTAACATGAAACTAAATCCCTTTGGTCTTCATTAGCACACAGCACCCCTACCCCTCTTTATGAACCAAAACCCTTTTGTTTGCTTGCTGAGATAACATAGAGAAAACTAGATAGATAAATACTTAACGTCAGTATAAAACTTTTGACCAAACACATTCATGATTTGGAACGAAATCTCTTATTCAAAGATAACACATTTGAACAAACACATTCTAAATTCCAACAAAAACTATTCAATTCTTGAACTTAGAAGTCTTTCCTGATTTGTGTCCCAAATATATTTCAATTGAATTGATCATCATAATACATTTTTAAGATACAATAAAAATGGGTGCCTATGTTCAATTGTTAAAATGAGACCCAATAACCTTGAGGTTGTAGATTAAAATATGAGGATGCCATAGCTGAGTTCTGTGAAAAGTTAATTGAAGATTAACCTGTTAACCAAATTAATTCAAGATTGAACTCTGTTATCAAGATTAACCTGGTTAATTCAACATATCAAGATTGAATTCTGTTATTCAAATTAATTAAAGATTAACCTGATAAGAGAATTCAATCTTGAACTAATAGGTAGTTGAATCTGTTGGTAGGTAGTTGAATCATCATCTTCTACTAATAGGTAGAACAACTTGGGAGATAAAAAAAATAGGAAGAACATCATCTTCTACTAATAGGTAGTTGAATCTGTTGGTATTTTTTATACAGATAAAAAAATGGCTTCATCTTCTACTAATAATAGGAACATAAGATTATAGCCAAGATTGTGTAATTGTGGAAGAACAGCTTCCATGTATATTATACGAACCAATGAGAATGGAAATGAAGGACGTGTCTTTTTCGTTTGCCTAACAAAATATGTAAGTATTTGTTATATAAATTAATCTTTTATTTTTTACAAATTTCATTTGTCATTTATTGATTAACTGATTTTTGTGCATTGTAGAATGCGAGCGAAAACTGCAATTACTTCAGTTGGGCAGATGATGACGACGACGACGTTACCTTCACAATCTGTGCCAATGCTGGACCTCGGACAGATTCAAGAACAGAAGAAATTAATGATCTAAGGAGAAGGCTTGGTGAGATGGACAATGCAATTCATGAGCATGACAGAAGGCTTCAAAGGATGAAGACGATTTTCAAGACAATGACTTATGTCATTGTATTTTGTGTATTTTTGTACTTTATCATGTAAATAACTCAGTTTTTAGGTTTTCGAACATACTATGAGTGTAATCTGCTTTTTCTAGTTGTTTTGTATTTTTTTGTTGGTGCTTAAAAATCAATATTGGTTGGTTGCTTAATTAATAGGTGAACAATCTATTGGTTGCTTATTTAATACAATTATGTTGGTTGCTTAACAGTGTGTATTATATGTGATAGTTTGAAAAATCTGTGATGGTGTTGGCTCTGTTATTAACAGTGTGTATTATTTAATAGAAAAATCTGTGTATGAATGTAGGCTCTGTTATGAGATGAATGATGTGTATGAATGAACTTGTATTTATGAGATGAATAATGTGTATAACAGGTTCCTTTGACATGTTCAACAGCATGTGTATTAAGTGAACATACACAGCATGGATAGAGGGTGATGAATTAGTTTTTCTTTATTTCTGAAATGACTGATTGATGATCATTGCTTGATCTCTTCTTCATTTTTACTTATTTGGTATCAGTGGATATTGCTGATTTCAGTGTGGAGAAGTATAAGTTGGTTCGAATTGTATGAATGTCTTAATTTACATTCATCTTTTGGTACAAGTAGAAGACAGTTTTTTATGCTAAAATTCAATGATTAAAGTGTGTTTTGAGTATGAATATCTTGTTATCTGAGCTTTTTATGCTTTTTAGCCCTAATTTATATACACAACTCTCTGTTTTTCTGATTTTTTTTCCCCAGTGTGATTCTTTACAACCCATTTCTCACCCTGAACTTCTCTTCCCCTCTCACCAGTGAAGTTACAGAAATAGAGAATGAGATGTTCAACAACTGAAATTCACAAGTTCAACATACACAGGTTCACTCATGAATGGTCCAACATACACAGGTTCAACATACACAGAGAATGAGATGTTCAACAGCTGAAGTTACAGAAACAAAGAATGTATATTAAGTCAACATACACAGGTTCAACATACACAGGTTCACTCATGAATGGTCCATGTTCAACAGCTGAAATTCACTCAACAGCTGAAATTCGACAAATTCATTAAACATACAAATTCAATCAACAAATCCAATATACACAGGTTTCTATTCTTTCAAAAATGGGACCTTTAATTCATTCAACTCAAAAAAATGGGGCATTCAAGTGAACAATCCGAAGTTTACAATTAGCACTTCAAAACTAAAAAAAAATGAATCCCCGTCGATGTTCAAGTCAACAAAATTTGATGGTACTATCGAACTTTGACTGGTAATATTGTTGACCATTCCAGCTTGAGTATGAGATGTGCTTCCAATGTTGTCCTCAATTGTGCTAACTAGTGCCTGTAAAAATAAAGTAAATATTAAAAAAAAAATTCCACAAACATATTCACCAATATCAAGCGACAACAAACAAAGTGCAATATATAAAGTCCGTTCAACACATACCGGTACATACATACTGTCTGTTATGGCATCCATAGAAGGACAATAGTAAGGTTGATTTGGCGGCATCTAATAATGAAATAGTAACACAAGTTAATTAGTAATTTCAAGCAATAAAATTAAAAGCCAAACAAAAACACAAAACAACCTTCATATTTAATGCGTACCGGTTCATACATTGTGTGTTGCCCGTCTCCCATACAAGGAAATCTTAACTTACGAGGTTCACCTTGACGCATCTTCTAACCTTATAGTACCATACATTAATGAATATTTGAAGTTTAACAAATTCTGCAATATACATATGTAGTGCGGAATGAAAAATGTACCTATACCGGATTAGTCTTCTTATTCTTTCCCTTCAACCGATTCACTATTGCATCAACCTTGCTAACCTTCCGTTTCATACATGGACGGCCTCTTCGGCGAGCAACCAAAGGACTGAGTACCTTGCAAGTCATGCTTTCTTTTGTAGTATTGATACGAGGCAGACTTTTTGGTGAAGTATGGGAGGGTGGTGAAGTAGTACTTGAAGGTGGTAAAGTACTAGTACATGGCACATTACTCGCACTACTTGATTGAACTGTTCTCACTTCATCCTTGATTTTCATCAACCCACGTTGAATCACTTTGTGTTTAACATCATTATTGGTAGCAAGTTTTAGGATCTCATCCAACGTGTTGTGATAGTTATCATGCAACTTTGGATGTAGAGAAAAGCCAAAGCTAGTATATGCAGTTGGAATGCATGTGTAGCCTCTTTCCAAGTCTTTTCTCCATCTTGAAACAATGTATTTATTTGGCACCTGATATATGGATCTCTCAATGAGCACACAAAGTGAATGGGCACACATAATACCTTTAAACTCAAACAACCGACGCATACATTGGAGCTCACATTCAGTTGAATTCAAATACACAACAAATTCCATTTTTTTCATCCCCTCATCCACAACAACAGCCTCCCTCACATGATAAGTACAAATTGCACTCTCCTTTTTGATAAGATTTGCACGATAATACACTAGACGCTTCATTTCTAGTTAAACTTTTTTAAATTTTGAATTGGTGTAAGCTGCACGAAATTGCTTCTCAAAACGATACACCGTTAAGCAATCATACAATTTGTTACGAGACTTAAAATCTGCTTTTGTCTCCTTCTCAACCTTACTTCTCAACGCATTGTCATACTGCTTAACAAATTACTTTAAGGTTGTCTTGGAGTTCACATATCCATCAAAGAATGCATTCATACTCTCACTTCGTTGTGTAGTTGACATGCCAGCCCAAAGTGTCTTTAACATAGGCAGGAATCCACCTATGTCGCTCATGGTATAATACCCCCAACTACTCGTTGTCATTCAAATTGAAATTTTCAATTATTGCTTCCCAGTATTCCTCAAATTCATCTTTTGTGAATAAATCATAAACTGCATTACTCAAAGCAACCTTTATGGACTCATATTGCGAATATCCTCGCAATTTCTCCAGAATCTTCTTCATAATATGCCATAAACACCAACGATGTCGAGCCTGTGGGAAGACAATTTTTATGGCATTTTGCATAGCTCTGCACTGGTCAGTGATTATCGCTTTTGGGGGAGCATCTGACATGCAACTTAATCATTCTTTGAATAGCCAAACAAATGTCTCCATGTTCTCATTACTTAACAATCCACAACCAAACAAAATTGACTGGCCGTGATGATTAACTCCTACAAACGGAGCAAACGACATATCATATTTGTTTGTCAAATAGGTTGTGTCAAAAGAGACAACATCCCCAAATGCTTTATAAGTCGCCCTACTCCTTGCATCCGTCCAAAACAAATTTCGCATGCGACCATCTTCATCAAGGTCAATTGCCGAATAGAAGTTTGAATTTTGTTGTTGCATTTTATGAAAATAAAATGTAACTGATTCGGCGTCGCCTACCCCAAGTCTCAATCTTCTAGCATTCTGAATATAATTCTTTGCATCTTGTTCATCAAACGTTAATGCCTCATATCCCCCTGCTTCAACAACTATGGAATGAAAATTCCTAGCCACCCTAATCCTTGCTACATCGTTAACTTCTAGTCTCCTCTTCACCGGAGTAAGAATCCTCTTATTCATTGGAAAATGCCGTGAGTCACTTAGAATGAAATCATGAGTGTGCTCAAGCACAACCGTTGTTAACTTATATCTTCCATGTTTTTGTAGAGTGGCTCTAATCCTTGCTTTACAATCTATTTTTGACGACAAAGATGGTTCGAGGGGATTTACTTCTAATCTTTTTGTTCTATTCCGCGCCCGAGTACATTCAATTCCAAAGTACTTTACTTCTCCATCCCTTGTTACATTTTGTGTTCTACTCTAACCCTTGCTTTACAATCTATTTTTGACGACAAAGATGGTTCGAGGGGATTTATTTCTAATCTTTTTGTTCTATTCCGCGCCCAAGTACATTCAATTCCAAAGTACTTTACTTCTCCATCCCTTGTTACATTTTGTGTTCTATAAGCTATAGCAAATCCAAGTTGTTTCGCATATTTTGCATAAAATGTGTGTGCTTCTTACTTTGAGATAAAACACATCCCCTTCTTCGGTTCTTCAACTTCATCACTCTCATTAAATTCAACATTGTTATCTTGTTCTTCAACTTTGTTATCTTGTTTTTCAACTTCCTCACTCACATTGAATGAATTATTCATTGAATCAATATCCATTGTAGCTTCAAAGTGAAATAGAATAGAATAGACATTAAGAGAGCACAAATTATCATAGGCAGCGTGAAAAGCAAGAGAATTATAACAAGGAACAAACAGATACTAGTAACATATATGTTATAAAAGCAAGAAAATCCACTTACTGGAACTGGAACTGTAAGTGGGTACAGATTCTTCTCAGCAAAGTAAGTGAGTTGATGTGGAGTACCCTTCAATGGAATCTGATTATAGAAAACATAACTTTCAAGTAAGTGGATCACTGCCAAAATGACAATCTATATGAAAATACCTTGTTATGAGCATTGAATTATTCATTGAATTAATTTTGAATTCATGAAGTTCATTGAATAGAATAGAATAGAACAGAACAGAACATTGAATTATTCCTTATTATGAACAGAACATTGAATTTGGAATTCATGAAGTTCCTTGTTATGAACAGATTTCATAACAACAACAATGTTAATTTTGTAATAGATTTCATAACAACAATGTTAATTTTGTAACAGCAGCAGATTTCATAACAACAACAATGTTAATTTTGTTAATCTTGTTAAATTTTCATGAAGTTCCTTTTTAATTTTCATCAACAACAATGTTCCTTAACAACAGCAGATTTCATCAACAGAACATTTTTTTTCATCAACAAAAAACAACCCATTTTGTAACAAGATTAACAATCTAATTTCATAACAACAATCTCATTAACAAGAATAAATGTGTTAATAATGTTGATAAAATGTTAATCTTGATAAAACATTTTATCAAGATTAACAAAAAACAATCTCATTAACAAGATTAACACAACAGAACATTTTATCAACAGATCAATAGAACATTTTGACCCACGCCATTTCAAGCTACAAAATGGGGTTGTGTTAATAATGTATTCAATTTGCTACGAAACTTTAACAAGATTAACAACAAAATTAGACATTTCATAACAACAATCTCATTAACAAGAATAAATGTGTTAATAATGTGTTAATAAGAAGCATGAATCGGCGGAAGCACCTTTCGGCACACACATGCAGCGGCGGCAGCACCTTTTGCACACACAGCGGTAGCGCTCGTCGGTACTAGTAGAAGCGGCAGCAGCCTCGTCGGCGGCACTCTTTCGCACACACAACCTTAATCGGCGTCCTCTCTCTCACTCTCTATATTGTGTTCTTGTTTTTCTTTTTCTTTTTTTTTTTTGGAAACGAAATATCTGAGTTTTGTAAGGAATGACTTGTATACAAAGAATGGGATGGGTGTACAAAGAAATGTCCAAAGTCGGGTCATTTGGCCCACGCTATTTCAAACTCCGAAATGGGATTGTTTTTATTTTTTACTTTGGTGTAAACCATACGTGGCTTATTTTAATCAACTTTTTTTTTATCATGCTATTAATTAGGGGAGCACAGAAGTGTACATGGAGGACGAGAATAGTGTTGGAACAAGACACCACCACATGATATTCTTTTTCATGTCACATCTTCAAATAAGAACATTTTTGTCAGAGTGAAATTTTCGTCCGATGTTAGAATTTTGGTTAAATTATACTGGCACCCCATGATATTTAGATTTCAACAATAATTTAGAGTACTAATTTTACTGTTCTAATAAAATATTAATGATATGATAAAAAAATAAAAAATAAAAAATAAATTAAGATCCAAATATCACATGATTCACTGTTAATTCATCAGAGATAATTTTAAAATTCAAGAATTAAAGTTCTCAAACCTTTTTCTTTAGATTTAATACAAATTTTTTCTCCGTGTTTGAGAAATTACACTGCATTTCTTGTTAATGGTCGTCTTCGGTTTGATTTAACAAAAATAATGAATTTATCAAATTACTCTTTAAACTCGCAAAATTTACCATCCTAGACAACAATACCACAACAATTACAAGCCACTGGAACTTCAAATTACTAACGTGTTGTTTGAGAATTAATTACTTTATTTATTTATTTTTATAAAAAATATATAAAAAGTAAAGAAAGTATTGTAATAAAAAAATTTAATTAGAAAAATCCAAAAGGAGCCTAAATCTCCTTCCACAGTTTTTGTGTGATTTGATTTTCCATCTTCTATTTAAGGTTTGTTTGCTATTTGGCACGTTATATCATTTGGTGTATAATTATCTTATTTGAGTCACATTACCTCTATATCATATTAGTATAATTACATGTGCTATGCACGAATATAAGTAAATAATCAAAATTTAATTTTTAAAATTAAATGATAATCTAAAAAAATTGTCTACAATATTTAGCAAAAATAATTTAGAATCAATTAAATTTTATTCATTTTTATCACAGTTCCATATAAGAGAATTTTTATTTTTATTTTTATGTCATTAATTGTGAGATTTAAGTTCTTAATAACAAATATATGTCATAATTTAAGTGGTAAAAATTAAAAAACAAATCACAAAAATTATATGTATGATAAAATATAAATACATTTCGTCTTATGAGTTTTGTAAATGTAATTTATCATATGATAGTGGTAAATTACATTTGTCAATATAGTAATTTTTTTTCATGTTTTGTGAAGTCTAAAAATTATAATATGTCCTTTTTTATAATATTTATGTAAAAATGAATTATGATTCACTTGTGATATTAAATTTGGGCTTAACATTAGATTTACACCAACTTGTTCTTCACCTAATCATTAAAAATTGTCTTGTTCTGTTCCAAACTTATATGAATCATTTGACTTATTTATTTATTAAATTAATAAATAAATATTTGTAAATATTTTTTGAGGCATTTACATACAAGTTATATTTTGTGAACTTATAATCCATTAAGTCCTAGATAAAATTATTTGCTCCTTCAAGTCCCATTAATTTTTAATAGACCAATTTACCCTTCCAAGACCTCCTCCATCGCTGCCAAACAATTGTTGTCTTCATTCTCTCTCTTACTTTTACACCCACTTCCCAGCAACAACAACAACAACAACAACCAAATAAACTCTCTCTCTCTCAAAATTCCATAGCAGAGAAAGTTCTCAATCACCATGTCTTCTCAGGGTTCCGAGCACAATCATCCATCTCATAGACAAAAAACAAATCGTCGAGCTTGCTTGCAGTGAGCTCACAATTGTTCGTCTCTTGCAAGGCGGAAACATCGTTGTCATTTCCACCCGCATTGACGATGAAATTCAATGGTCATTAACGAAAGACAAAGCTGCTGTAAAGCTCGACGAGTTGCACTATTTCTTCACTCTTCGTGTTCCATTGCCGTCTCTTATCGTCTCCATCATTGCCTCTCACCATTGTGATCTAGTCATGCTCATCTCGAACCAGATCTAAAACTAGATTAGGAGATTTCTAGATCTGAAAAGTGTAGAAGGAGGAGGAGAAGGTAAATGTAAGAGAGAGAGAGTAGATTAATAATATTATCAATTTTAATCATGAAAAAAATTGAGAAATTGCTCAAAACTGATAATATTCTCAGTTAATATTAGAAAAAAAATTTAGAAATTTTTTAGTTTTAATGATTATAAATTGAAATCATTCTTTGTTTTGAAATTGAGAACATTTTCAGTTTATAATATTCTCAATTTAATCATAAAAAAATTGAGAAATTTCTCAAAACTGATAATATTCTTAGTTCATATTAGGAAAAAACAAATTGAGAAATTTCTTAGTTTTAATAATTATATACAAAATCATTCTTTGTTTTGAAATTGAGAACATTCTTAGTTTTGGCGTTGACCCAGTTTAACGGCAATGCTATTTTATATATACACTTGTTTGGGTTAAAAGGCGAAATGTCTTTTTACCTATAAATGAGACTTATTGGTTCAAATTTTTTTTGACAAAACCTAAGCTACTACCAAATATGTAAATAAAACTTTTAGGTAATTAATCCATATTTTTTTATAATATAAATAAGAAATATGGACTTATTTTATGAATACTTATTAAAAAGTTTGAACTATAGTTTTAAAAAAAAAAACTATATATTTATGTTTAAAACAATTAAGTGAACAGTTATATATATATATATATATATATTTTTCCAGAACTGTGCATCCGTGGAATGCAGTGATGCTGGATCTGGGGGTCTTGTTGACTACACGTAGAAATATGTTTCAATTAATAATTTAGGTAATTTTATTATTGTATAAGAGAACAATTATGAATTTCATTTTTTTAGTTAATTCTGTTAAATAAAATTTTTTAACAATGGAGTATTTGTAATTTTTCAAAACACTGGGAGCAATCTATACTTTAAGCAAACCTCAAGGGGTGTATTTGTAATTTGCCCTATTAAATATATTGATTACACATTAAAATCTTAACAATCACCCATTACGTGATCATGACGATTTTGCCATTGAAATTAAGCAATGGTATTTTCAATTGTCCTTATTTGGAACAAAATTCAAAATGCAGGATTAAATGTGTCACAATTAAAAAGTAAAGAGTCAAAGTGACACGAGTCCTAAACTATAAGGATTGTTAGTGTAATTTGCCCTAACTTTAATTTGGTTAAAATTTATTTTTGACTTCTCATGTACAAAAACTAACAATAAACATAAATTAATTTTTTAAACATTGTAAAAAGGTGAATAGATAAATATATTATCAATAATAATAATAACAAAACATATTTTTATTTCTCATATGACGTCTCATCACTGCATTGATAATAGACATTAATAATAAAATTCATTACGATAATACAACAATAATATATCAAATGATAAGTAACATGTGATCACAATAATTTTGGATAGTTATACCAAAGTATCCAAAATTATATATAAAAAATAATATATGATCCATGTTCAATTTTTATATAGTAAAATTCACACTTAATCTTAACCACACATTAGTTTTATAAATCAATTCATTACCCAAACTATCTACTGTTCTTCTAATATTCACTTTTTCAAAATACACCATCACCCTTATTGTTGCCATGCGCACCACCCCTACTAACCATTATACAACTCCGGTCTAGTTTTTTTTATCTTTGTAAATATAAAAAGACAATGTTATGGAAATAAAAATGTACCGTTAGAGTTTTAAAGAGTTAAAAATGAAAAATAAAAAAATGCGTGATTTTAGGTTTTCTTATTCCATATATGGGTGTTAAATTTTTTTTTTAAATCCATAAATTATGGAATAATGTTCATTATTTAAAATTTTATTTGTTGATGAGCAAGTCAATTAAATGTTTTTAATTTTTTACAAATAAAAAAATTGAAAATTTTGTTTAAGAAATTTATAAAATTGCCAAATCATAAAAAACAATGTAAGACGCCTTATTCTATAAAAATAATAATAATAAAAAAACTCATAACTATATTATCAATTCACATATATCAAAAGAAATAATGACAACAATATAAAAAATACACAAACATCCACCCAAAAAAAAAAGAAAGAAGTCAAATAAACTCTCAAAACAAAGGTAGTTAACATATATATATTTATTATCAATTTAGTTGGAAAAATACATCGAAAAAAAAAGTCATATAAAGAAGAAAAAAAAAATGCGCACATGAAAATATAAATTTTAAAAAAAAAATACAAACAAACAAACTTGAAATAAGTTTGGATTATTGGCAAAGAGAGAGAATAACCATTGTCTCATTACGTTTGGAGAGGAGTTGATCGGGCTGAAAAAAATATCAAATATTAAGTATTTTAAAGAGAGAATTGTATTGAATTTTTAATTTCATTGGGTTTTTAAAATTTTACATTTATATTATTTTCAGAAAAGGTGAGAGTGGGATGGAGGTGGCGTACCATATTATTTTGAATTTTGAAATTCAAAATCATAGATAATTAGTATCTTTATTTTTTTTTTATTTGAATTGTTTTGATGAACATTATTTTTGGACAGTTTGGGTTTTATGGAACAAAACAGTTATAAATAGGACTTATCAAAAAATGGCCCTTGTAAAAAATTAAAACTTTTTTTGTTTTTGGATTTTTGACTTAAAGATCTAACCAATAGATATATATTTTTTATAATTTTTTTAAAATTAACAAAATTAGTTTAGGAGTTTGGAGCTTCCACAATAATTATTCTTAAAAAGACTATTTTCTTTAGTCGTGTTTGGCAAGATTTTTTTTTTGGTTTTTTTTTTTTAATTTTTTCCACTAAAAGCAAAGTTTTTGCAAAAAAAAAACATATCTAAACAAAATATCACATCCAACCCCATAATCATTTTATTTTTTCTCTCACAAACATCATATCTAACAAAAAAAAACTCAACTATCTTTTCTCCAATAATATCTTACAACTAAAAAAACTACATAAAAACCCACTTCCCAAACATCCACATAAATTACTTCAATTTTTTTGTTTTTTTTGTTTTTTCCACTAAAAGACAAAGATTTTGCAAAAAAAAAAACACATCTAAACAAAATATCACATCCAATCCCATAATCATTTCATTTTTTCTCCCACAAACATCATATCTAACCACAAAAAACTCAACTATCTTTCTAAACACCAAAAGTTTTTTCTCCAATAATATCTTACAACTAAAAAAGTTACATAAAAACCCACTTCCCAAATATCCACATAGATTACTTCAATCCTAACCCACATTTCAAATTTTTTCGTAAAAAAAAAAAAAAAAACACTAATATAGCATTTTCCAAACAAACCCTTATTAAAAATTGGTTGGGTTGGGTCAGTTTTGGTTGATCCAATGGGCCTCGTAGGTTTTTCTTTCCTCCCTAAAATATATAAATAAAAAAAAATGTTGGGTAAAAGGAAAGCTAACGACGTCGTCCCGACCGTCGATCTCCTTGAGTTAGCTCTCTTCTTCTCTAGCGAAGCGAAGCCTATCTATCTTGTAGAGAGAGAGAGAGAGAGAGAGAGAGAGGTTTTGAGAGTGATGGCGAAGACAAAGAGGAAAGAGCTGTTATCATCGGCGCCATGGAGAGGAGGAGGAGAAGAGAGCAGCGATGGAGACAAGTTCAAAGACGCGAAGATTAAGGTCACCAGCAACCCTGGGTCCACCCCCACCATGCATGTTCCTTCCAAGAAGAAGTTCTCCTCCGCCGATGACGATTCTCTCTCCGAGATCGACGCCGAACTCCGCTACAGCTTTCAGCGTAACTTCCAGGTCTTTCTCTCTCTCATTTGATTTTAATTTAACTTTGAATTGCTGGCTCAATTTTTATCTATTGTTTTGTTGATTTGGGGAATTGAATGTTGAATTTCTCTATGTCCTGATTGCCTCTGAAACTTTTATTTTCTATTAAAATAAGGAATCTTATCCAAAACTAACCAAGTCATTGGATATGGTTACTCTTATAATTCAAAGGAATAATTCATTTATCAGGGTGGCAATGAGAATAAATTGGTAACCACTAGAACAGAACTGTTCTACTAATCTGGTTACTTGGTGAAGTAGTAAGAAGTGGTTAAATCTAGTGCAAAAAACAGATAATAGGGTTACATTTCATATTATTTGCAAGCTTATGTGGCTTCTGATTTTACCCATTGACTTGTTGGGAGTGTATGATGATGGACCTTTGAAGTGTTTGGTGATTAATAAGGCTGCCATCAATATTGCTGATAATCCAATTCAACATAATAAAACCAAGCCCATTGCTACTTTATCAATGAGAAATTGAACATGGCTTGATTTGTATGCAATTTGTGAAATGAGAAGATCAATTGGCTTTTGTATTGAGTAAAGGACTTAGTAAGTTAGTAGTAAAGATTTTCATCCCACTCTTTGCTAGTCGAGTGTGGGAGATGTCTATGAAACTACTTGCAAGATATAACTACATACATGTAAGAAAGGAGAGAACCCTAGCGTTCTCTTTTGTTTCCACTCTTCTTTTTCTTCTTCTTCTTCTGCTTCTTCTTCTTCTTCTTCTTCTTCTTCTTCATCATTCAAACTCAATGCTTAAAGTACTAATGTGCTAACTTATAGCTATTCGACGAAAAAGGAAAAATCTCAGTCATATAGATGAACAGCCTGTAAATTGAGTGAGACTTAGACATGAAATGCCACAAGAAATGAAGCCTTAAGTAACAATGATAGGGGTCACAGGTTATGTCTCAGTGCAATGTGGTGTTGCCTATCCGATTTTGACCTCTATGGTCAGTAGAATTGGTTTCGAACAGTGTCCCTCAATAACTTCACCTTTCTCTTCTTCTTTGCCTTTTGCCCCTGAACATGAGATGTATAAATTTATACTGAATTTCTGGAGGTGCCAGTACTCCTGTGAATATATTTAGGATTCTTGCTATGTGGGTGTGCATCTGTTCATTGGAATTTGTTCAATGACTCGTGAATTTAATACATTATTGCCTTGATTCCTAGAATATTCTTTCCTTGTAAAATTTGTCAATGTTCTTTTTTTCCCATTCAATCAAATATTGCAAATTTGCAAATCTGTATTATGCTTCCAATTATATTATAGTTCGGAGTTTCTGGTGCCATTATTACGTCTATTTGTGTCATGCTTATGCTGTATTTTGATACTTTAATTTGAATTGTAATTCTTTCATGCAACTACAGTTTCTTCAAAGGGTATTCAGCATCGACACCATTGTGAAACCTCTTCCTCCTGTGATGGCATACAATGTGTCCCGCAACTTGAGCTTCTTCACACGTATTTTCACACAGTTCTTTGGTAAGTCAATTATATCAAGAGCCCCTTCTCCTATTCCCACATTGAGGAGAGTTAGTTTAGATTGGATGCATTTGGTGTCGTTCCATGTTTATAATTTAAAATTTGACAAATGGGGGGCACTGTATATTTAGGTCTCTTTCTCTCCAATAGCTGTGCACAAGGAATGAAAATCTCATTCTCAATGGGTGCTTTAGGCCATTGGATGGAGATAGTTTGAAGCTTGATGAAACAGTGTTGCACAAGATATGGCACATCAGTTTAGAACTCTTTTTCTTTTTTTCTTCCAGTTTAATAAGCTTGCCAAACTATGGAATTCAGGCAGTCCACCGGGTCGCATTCCCTGCTTTTCTGTTGATCCATGTGAATTAGACCATGGAAAATTTCTTTGGTTTATATAAACATTTTCTTCTTTCTATCTTTTCCCCCAATTTGATGAAGGGTGTTTTTTTTTCTCCTTCTGGGCAGATCCTGAAGGCATCTCTAATGCACAGAAATCTCTTGGATTAGGACAAGAAGAGAAAGTCCGCCGTGTCCGTTGAACAAATTCTCAACTTTTGCTTACAACTGTTGTTTACTTTTGTACTAAAAAAATTGTAGTTTGTCTTTCTATTAAGGAAGAACTGCTATACATATTGGATTGCATCTTGAGTGCAAATGCAATAACTTGGGACATTCCATGACTTGATTGTGTCATTTAATTTGGGTTTTCCATTCTCTATGCCTTTCTTATAATTTGTGCAGGGGATAAGTTGCTGGTTCTATTTAATTTTGTTTTTAGAATCTATTTTTTAAAATTTGTATTGAAAAATTAGAAATTAATTTGACAATAATAAATCCTCAAAAAAGTTATTTTCAAAATTATTTCACCCTGAAAAAAGATAAAATCATATGAAAATGATGATTTTTTTTTTCTCTCTCTCTCTCTCTTTCTTTTTTTTTCCATCATTTTTATTAAAATAGTTTTTACTTTTAGTGTAATAATAATAATAACAAAATCCAATTGAACAGGGCTGCTTGACCGGCTAGGTGTGAACAATCTTCATTTATGCCAATGTCTTGCATGTTATTCTTTACATAATAATAGCTAGAACTTAAAAGTAAAAAATCATGAACCCCAACAACTATCACAAGCCGAACTCAAGACAAAAAAAAAAAAAAAACAATAAACACTGGAAAATGTATTAAACTCTTTTACATAATAACTAAATACGCAACGTTAATTACCCCAAAAAAATAAAGATAAAAAATTCAATGCCACACTTCTATTTTGAGATGTAATTAAAATAACTAGGGGCGTAGGAGGCTTTTCCCAATATAAGCCTTTTTTACTTTGTATTTCCAAAACTAGGCCAACTTCTGACGGAATTCCAAAACTAAGCTAAAGCGCCATTACTATTCGCGCTTTTACTGTTAGGAGGCCAAAAGTTGATGAATAGTGAAATCGCTATTTGAAATCGCGATTTTAATTAAGAAAACGCTGTTCCAAATCGCGCTTTTAACATAAAAAAAATTTCTGAAGAAAACGCTATTTAAAATAGCATTTCTATTGTTGAAACACAAACCAAAACCATCCCACCCTCTGACATACGCACACACCCACACACACCCAACCCACACTCTGAAGCATTGAAATAATATAATTTTTATATATAATAATAATTTATAATAGTCAATTATATAATTTTTATAATTTTCGTAAATATAAATTATTTTTAGGTTATGAATGGTTTGATTTATAATACATATCTAACGGTCAAAAATTTTATAATAAAAAATAATCGATTATAAATTTTATACGTATGTAAGGGTAAAAAATTTTAGGTTATGAATGGTTTGATTTATCATTTAAGTCATTTATAAAAAAATTTACCCTTAAACCATACGTATGTAAATGTGAAGATGGGTTTACTGTGAAAAATTTTAAATAAAAAATGTAAAGATTCAAATAATACATACGTATTATAAAATGTGAAGATGGGTTTACTGTGAAAAATTTTAAATAAAAAATGTAAAGATTCAAATAATACATACGTATTATAAAATGTGAAGATGGGTTTACTGTGAAAAATTTTAAATAAAAAATGTAAAGATTCAAATAATACATACGTATTATAAAATGTGAAGATGGGTTTACTGTGAAAAATTTTAAATAAAAAATGTAAAGATTCAAATAATACATACGTATTATAAAATGTGAAGATGGGTTTACTGTGAAAAATTTTAAATAAAAAATGTAAAGATTCAAATAATACATACGTATTATAAAATGTGAAGATGGGTTTACTGTGAAAAATTTTAAATAAAAAATGTAAAGATTCAAATAATACATACGTATTATAAAATGTGAAGATGGGTTTACTGTGAAAAATTTTAAATAAAAAATGTAAAGATTCAAATAATACATACGTATTATAAAATGTGAAGATGGGTTTACTGTGAAAAATTTTAAATAAAAAATGTAAAGATTCAAATAATACATACGTATTATAAAATGTGAAGATGGGTTTACTGTGAAAAATTTTAAATAAAAAATGTAAAGATTCAAATAATACATACGTATTATAAAATGTGAAGATGGGTTTACTGTGAAAAATTTTAAATAAAAAATGTAAAGATTCAAATAATACATACGTATTATAAAATGTGAAGATGGGTTTACTGTGAAAAATTTTAAATAAAAAATGTAAAGATTCAAATAATACATACGTATTATAAAATGTGAAGATGGGTTTACTGTGAAAAATTTTAAATAAAAAATGTAAAGATTCAAATAATACATACGTATTATAAAATGTGAAGATGGGTTTACTGTGAAAAATTTTAAATAAAAAATGTAAAGATTCAAATAATACATACGTATTATAAAATGTGAAGATGGGTTTACTGTGAAAAATTTTAAATAAAAAATGTAAAGATTCAAATAATACATACGTATTATAAAATGTGAAGATGGGTTTACTGTGAAAAATTTTAAATAAAAAATGTAAAGATTCAAATAATACATACGTATTATAAAATGTGAAGATGGGTTTACTGTGAAAAATTTTAAATAAAAAATGTAAAGATTCAAATAATACATACGTATTATAAAATGTGAAGATGGGTTTACTGTGAAAAATTTTAAATAAAAAATGTAAAGATTCAAATAATACATACGTATTATAAAATGTGAAGATGGGTTTACTGTGAAAAATTTTAAATAAAAAATGTAAAGATTCAAATAATACATACGTATTATAAAATGTGAAGATGGGTTTACTGTGAAAAATTTTAAATAAAAAATGTAAAGATTCAAATAATACATACGTATTATAAAATGTGAAGATGGGTTTACTGTAAAAAATTTTAAATAAAAAATGTAAAGATTCAAATAATACATACGTATTATAAAATGTGAAGATGGGTTTACTGT
>NW_021028930.1:118193-157348 GCF_004153795.1 Camellia sinensis
CCAATTTTGCCCCCCCTTTTTGGCTATGTTGGTTTTTCTTTTATTTTTTTTTTTTTTTTTTGGTAAGGGCAGTTATGTGTAAGAGTGTGCTAAAAGACTAAACATTCCGCATTAATTCAATTTGTGTGGTTTGATAGGGTGATAAAATTAACTGATTAGTTAGGCTGTTAGTTAAAATTTGTTAATTTCATACAGTGTCGTACGAGTTCATATTATATTTTTATTTCAAATCAAGAAGATTCAAAGGAAATTTTAACTAGCAGCAGTTGAACTGATCAGTCAATTTTATTATCAAATCAGTCCAATTCAACTGACCCACCCATCTTATCAAATCACACAGGACTGAATTGATACATAATATCTAATTTTTTAATACATTCCTATACATAATTACCTTTCCAAAAAAAAACACATTTCAAGTCATTCAAGCCTCAAAATTTCAAGGTCTCTAGCACGATTGTATTAATTTAACCAAAAAGACTACGGGTCGACCCAGCATTTATCAAATTGGGAAACTCCTCCTGAGTTAAATCCTAGAGTGATGCATGCAAGGGTGAATATTAAGCTTCATCAAAATGGCATCGTTTTGGTGAGTAATTTGAAAATAAAAAACACACAAAAAAAAAAGGAAAAAAAAAAAGAAAAGACAAAGGGTTCGTTTGGTTTGTATTTCTGAAAAAATTTTGGAAAATTTTCTCTACAAATAAGTTTTTAAAAGTAATCAAACCAAACAAATTTTTTCAAAAAAATTTCTCATAACTTTTAAACCAAACAAGTTTTCCAAACAAATCTCTCTCTCACACACATCAAATCAATCACTTTTTCCAAAACTCTCTCTCAAAATAATTTTCCAAAACATCTTTTGAAAAAAACCAAACCACACAACTTTTCGTACTTTTTATCTCTAAAACACATCTCTCAAACACAAACCAAACATACCCAAAGATCTGAATCGATCAAGAAATAGCGAAGGAGAGAGAGAGAGATGCTGAATCGATCAAGAAAATCTTGGTGAAGCTGGTGAGTTCATAATCTCTACCCTCAGAATATTTTCTCTATCGCTTTGAATGCAATGTTTGCTTTCCTTTGTCAAGACATTGTGGTTCTGTTGGAATTTCAGCCACAACCCATCTGGGTTTTCTTCAAAATCTATACAGATTCAAAAATCAAAACTACTCCAAAAAAATATAAACAATGACTAGATTGCAAAATTGATGACGGTGAAGAAGACCCACCTCTGTTGTTGTTGTCGTCGTCGTCGTTTTGTAGGGAGTCCCTCCTTGAAGAACAACAGCGTTTGATGAGAGGTTTTTGAATCCTTGAAAAAGTAGACCATAAATTGTGAGGTGTTAAAAAGCTTCCGAATCGGAATGGAATATCCATTTGAATCTGTGTATATGATTCTTCTACTTGGTGATAATGCAATATGGTTTCACAATCTCAGCCACAGCTTCAATCTGAGACTCTCTCTCTCTCACTCACTGTGTATGTATGTGTTATCAGACTGACTGCGCTTCAATCTGTTTTTGCCTTTTTCAAAAATACCCACCAAAACGACGTCGTTTTGGTGTGGCTTAATCTTAGCCAGTGACCACTCTAGGATTTACGCTCTAGAGGATCTTAGCGCCAAAAGAACCGGGTTATGCATCGAACTGTCTGAAAGGGTCTGTGACTTCAATTCATAGCTTCTCACCAAAATAAATAAATAAATAAAAAAGCTTCAATTCATAGCTTTACCAGATCTCTCTTCCTTGTTCCTCAAATCGTTGAGAAAAAACAAGGCTTTGAATCGTTTGGTTTATTAATCTCCCATTGTCTTTCCAGTTTCCCCATTCCCTGAATCTCCAATTCCATTACCACGAATGGCCAAATACTGGAGTGATCAGTGAACAACGACTGCGATCTTCCTTGTCCAGTGAGTTTTCTTTCTCTGTGCCCTAATTGGTATTATTGATTCAATCGATCTTTTTTTATTTGAGGGTTTTGCTTAATCTAGCAGTATTTGTATTTACATGGATTTATTACAGTGGGTTTAACCAAATCGGGATGCCCAATTCTATTTAATGTCTGATTATTGGTTTTTTTGTCTTTTATAAGTAATTGGATAGGTTGAATATAATTTTTTACTCTTTTGCTAGAAAAATCAGAGTGCTATGAACAATGGTGTTTGATTTGTAAAATCATAGCGACATGAACCAAATTTTATTTTTTGCTTAGTTTTTGATTCATGCAGGTTCAATATTGATTTTTGAATGGAAACAACACAAACACAACTTCACTCTGCACATTCTTGAATTACTGATTACCAATGTTACACGGACTCTTCAAAATATATCAAATATCCATGTTAAGACACTCAGCACTTGGACAAGGTTATGGGCTATGTGTCCAATCCCTTCCATTGGACACTTCTTATATATTTGTATTCAATACTATATATTGTGGTATAATTGCTATAAAATGAGTAAAAGGTCTTCTTGACATTGTATGTTACATATAATGCCATTTTATAACAAGATAGATTAAAAACATAGAATAGAATCATTTTTGGTTGAGTTTGCATATCCTTAAATTTAAGGTTTGATAGATCAGACTTTGGATACGCACCTGACACCCCGTATATGAGTCCATGTAACACAACTGATTATTGTTAGTCTGACCACTGGTCCACAACCCAGAACACTCTAATCTAATTTATGTAATCCCGCCTCTTAGAAATTGTGGTTGTAGATACGAAAAAAGAAAAAAGCCTAGAGAATATAGTTCTGGATATGACAAAAGAAAAAAGAAGCAAAAAGTAAAGTAATTAATTATAATTTTTCAACCAGGTCAGTTTTTTACGTTTTTGAGTTTTGTAATAATTTTTTCATATCTTAAACTTAGAAAATATGAGGAAGAAGAACTCCGAAAATATGAGGAAGAAGGAATATATTTCTGTTATATTCAAAACTTCTTATCTTACAAGACCAAATGACACTCCTTATATAGGAGATATTACAAACATCATTATAACCCATTATATACCACTTACATATTATATATTACCACTATCTACCACTATCATATTATAGACATGCCACTATCTACCACCAACACCACTATCATATTCTATACATGCCACTATCTACCACCAACACCACTATCATATTCTATACATGCCACTATCTTATTATATACATTAACACAAATTTCCAGCACTCCCCCTCAAGCTGGTTTGAAGATATCTTCCATAGCCAGCTTGCTAGTCAGCTTATCAAATTGCTTCTTGTGTAGTCCTTTCGTTAGCACATCAGCTAATTGTTCACCTGTTGGAAGGTAGTGTTAATTTTAGAAGAGAAAAAAAGGTTAGGGTATGAGTGGTTAATCATACCCTTTTATATTAAATCATAAATATAAGTTAAGGCCTAAATAAAGGCCCATCACAGACTGAATGAGAATAAAATGGGAAAAATCCTAACACTTCTAACACTCCCCCTCAAGTTGGTGCAAAGATATCTCTCATGCCCAGCTTGTCGAGAATGTCACAGAACGGTTTAATCCCTAATCCTTTGGTAAGAACATCAGCCAATTGATCCCCAGACCGCACGAAAGGCATACATATAATGCCACTAGTAAGCTTTTCCTTGATAAAATGCCGATCAATCTCCACATGCTTGGTCCGATCATGCTGAACCGGATTATGGGCTATATTAATGGCGGCCTTATTGTCACAGTATAGCCTCATAGAATCTGTGAGTTCAAAGTGAAGCTCCCAAGATGTTCTATCCTTTTTCCAAAGTCACTAAGGCAGATAGTCTGCCATATGACTCTGAATTCGGCCTCTGCACTAGACCGCGCAACAACATTTTGTTTCTTGCTTCTCCAAGTAACTAGATTTCCGCCAACGAAGGTACAATAGCCAGAGGTGGATCTTCTATCAGTTACTGAGCCAGCCCAATCAGCATCTGTATATGCCTCCACATTGAGATGACTATGCTTTGAGAAATAAAGACCCTTACCCGGAGAAGATTTCAAGTATCTCAGAATCCGCATAACCGCCTCTAAGTGAGTTGCACGTGGAGCATGCATAAACTGACTAACCATACTAACTGCAATAGCAATATCAGGCCGCGAATGGGATAAGTAAATAAGCTTACCCACTAGTCTCTGGTATCTCCCCCTGTCTACGGGCTCGCCTCCTTCATCCGCACTAAGCTTTAGGCCGGGTTCTAGTGGTGTATCACATGCTTTACTTCCAAGCATTCCAGTTTCTTTTAGCAAATCAAGCACATACTTTCGTTGACATATGAAGATACCATCTTTGGACCGAGCAACCTCAATGCCTAGAAAGTACTTCAATTTGCCTAAGTCTTTGATTTCAAACTCATTAGCCAAATACTCCTTTAATCGAGGAACCTCCTCAACATCATCCCCTGTGAGTACAATATCATCCACATAGACAATGAGGGCTGTCGTTTTACCATGTGAGGAGTGTTTCACAAACAAAGTATGATCTGCTTGACTTTGTTTGAAACCATATCTCAGCATGGCTTGAGTAAACCTCTCAAACCAAGCCCTAGGAGACTGCTTAAGGCCATAAAGTGACTTGCGTAACCGGTACACCTTTCCTGTGGTTTTAACATCCTCAAAGCCAGGGGGAATGTCCATGTACACTTCTTCTGCCAGATCTCCATGGAGGAAAGCATTTTTTACATCAAATTGATGGAGAGGCCAGTCAAGATTAGAGGCAAGGGAGAAAATGACTCTGACAGAATTCATCTTAGCAACCGGTGCAAATGTCTCCTGGTAGTCTACTCCATAAGTCTGAGTAAAACCCTTGGCCACCAATCTAGCTTTGTAACGTTCAATTGAACCATCGGCTTTGTGCTTTACAGTGTACACCCACTTACATCCAACAGGTCATTTGCCCTTAGGTAACGCAGCCAATTCCCAAGTGCCATTTTTAGCAAGCGCTCTCATCTCCTCCATCATGGCATGCTTCCACTCAGGAGTAGAAAGAGCATCTTGAAAATTGGAAGGAAGACTCACAGAAGAAACTTTAGACAAAAAAACTTTATAGGAAGAAGACAGATTAGTGTAAGAGACAAAATGAGAAATAGGATGTTGAGTACACGACCTAACCCCCTTCCTTTTAGCAATGGGAATATCTAGATCAGAAATAATTGAGTTACCTGGACCAGAAGGAGAGGATTTTGGACACTCATCAGAAGAAGAAGATAGCAGTGGAGAATCTGAATTGGTCTCTTGTACCTAAGTAACTTTCTGTCTACCCTTGTCCCTGGCATACACTTTGCCGTCTTTCACTGCAGATGGAAAGTCAGCATTCTCAATAGTTGGATCATCAGTAATAATAGTCTCAGGAGCCGCAATAACTGATGGTGATGGTAGTGGTAGTGATACAGGAGTCTCAGGAGGCGCAATAACTGATGGTGATGGTAGTGATACAGGAGTCTCTTCACACCAAGGCTCCCCCTGAAGAGATGACGGGGACACCGGGGATGAGAGAAAATACGACTGGGATTCAAAGAAAGACACATCCATAGAAACAAACCATTTGTGAGAGGGGGGATGATAACACTTGTAGCCCTTTTGAGTGGCGGAGTAACCCAAGAAGACACACCGAAGAGACCGAGGATCCAACTTACTACGGGTAGGAGAATGATTATGAACAAAGCACACACACCCAAAGGTTTTGGGAGGAATGGAGAAGGCAGCAGAAGCTTGGAAGCCAAACAAAACATGAAGAGGAGTTTGTTTAAGAAGAACTTGGGTAGGAAGCCGATTGATGAGGAACGCAGCAGTGAGAACCGCTTCCCCCCAATAGGATCGAGGAACGCACATTTCAAAGGATAAACAATGCGCAATATCAAGAAGATGCCGATTTTTACGCTCGGCAACACCATTATGTTGAGGGGTATTGGTACAAGAAGTTTGATGAATAATACCATGAGTGGCAAAATAGCTGGCAAGTCCAGAATCAATGTATTCCCCCCCATTATCAGAACGCAGAATTTTGACAACTGCCCCAAATTGAGTGCAAAGCATTTTATGAAAATTTTGAAATACAGAAAACACCTCACATTTGTCCTTCATAAGATACACCCAGGTAGTCCTAGAACAATCATCAATAAAGGTGACAAACCATCGTTGACCCTTTAAAGACACAAAACGAGAGGGACCCCATACATCAGAATGAATCAAAGAAAAAGGAACTAAACTTTTATTAATAGAAGGAGCAAAAGAAGCTCTGTGTTGTTTGCCAAGTTGACACGACTCACAATGAAACTCAGAAACATTATGTTTCAAAAAAACAGAGGGAAAAAGATGCTTAAGTAACAAAAAAGATGGATGCCCAAGACGGCGATGCCACAGCCAGATGTCTTCCTTGGTAGATGGAGACTGAATGGATGAGTGAGCCAGCTTGTCTGCTTGATCCAAGATATAGAGACCATTCTCGTGTCTACCACTGCCAATCATCTTCCTCGTGATAAGGTCCTGAAACAGACAATGGTCAGGAAAAAACGTCACACTACAATTTAAGTCCCGTGTAATACGACTCAAAGACAAAAGATTAACACTAAAATTGGGAACATGTAGGACAGAAGATAAAGGGAGAGAAGCAGTGGCATGAATTAAACCTTTCCCAGACATAGAAGAAATGGTACCATCAGCAATGCGAACTTTATCCTGCCCTGAAGAAGGGGTATATGCAGAGAACAAATCAGAAGAACCAGACATGTGGTCGGAAGCACCAGAATCGATAATCCAAGGTAATGTTTGATGAGAGAGAAAAGCACTTGTAGAAGAAGCTAAGTTACCTGACTGGGCAATATTACCTGAAGATGAACTAGAGGCCCGACGGTCTAGCAAGTGGCGAAGAGCAACCTCCAACTCAGAAGTAGAAAACCCCGAGATATCAGCAGATGAATCAACTGGAGCTGTGGACTGTGGCTCAACTGTATTAGAATGATGGGCTCGGGCATTGGGCCCACGGCCTCGAGACTGTCCGGAGCGACCCCCTCGAGAACTAGAACGGTCTCCACGACCGCCAGATGGTTGCCCATGCAACTTCCAACAAGTCTCACGGGTGTGGCGAGGGCGACGACAAAAATCACAGAAGAGTGTATCCTTCTCAGAAGGAGGGCGAGAACCACGATCTCCATCTCGAGAAGGGGCAGAAACTAAGGCAGATCGATCAAAAGAGGCAGCCAGAAGCATAGCAGAACGACGACTCTCCTCATTCTGCACATAAGCAAACGCTTCTTGGAGAGAAGGAAGAGCATCCATACCAAGCACACGACTCCGAACAGGATCAAACTCCACATTCAAACCTTCCAAAAACTTGAAGACCCGCACTTGTTCAACAAATTTCCGATAACCAGCAGAATCTGTGGGGCAGACAGGCTTGTAGTCTTGAAGATGATCAAGTCGCTTCCACCCATTGCTAAGGAAAGTAAAATACTGGAGAATAGTCATCTCACCCTGAACAGACTGGTCAATAGAGTGTCGTAACTCAAAAGTCTGCGAGAAATTACCTTTGCGAGAATACGTAGTGGCCACAGCCTCCCAAATATCCTGTGCTGTGTCCATAGACAAGTATCCCTCACCAATCTCCGGAATCATAGAGTGTATCAACCAACCCATGATAAGAGAATTGGTAATCTCCCACTGATCATAACCTCTATCGGTGATACTGGGAGCCTGTACACGCCCATCAACATATCCCATATTCCCTTTGCTCTTCAAAAATATAGTCAAACTCTGCGACCACGCTAGATAGTTCTGACCATTAAAGAGAGAGGTGGTGATTTTCTGGCCAGGGTGGAGGGAATCGGTCATCGAAGTGGTCAAAACAGGACTCGCGCCTTGCGTAACAGGCTGCGAAGTAGCAGACTCACTAGTCAATTCGGCCATAATGACGTCACGACAGAACCCTCACAAACACATCCAGAGTGAATCACAAACCCGAAAGATGGTAAGATAATAATGAATTTTAAAATAAAAATTTAAGAGGACTTTTTTTTTTTTTTTTTTTTTGGAAGTTTCTGTTTTTTGTTTTTTTGTTTTTTTTTTATTTTTTTATTTTTTTATTTTATTTAGAAGACAGATTAAGGAGAGGCAGATATTACGAAGATAGAGAGAAAGATGAAGACGAAGGTGTTACGTGCAGAGACAGAGAGATGTCATCGAGGACAGACCACAGGGCTCCAAGCTAGCCGAGAGAGAGATGAGCCTGTGCCTTTGACTGGAGTCGCGACTCCGACTGGGGCTGTCGGAATCCTAGGTGCCTTCGACTGGGGCTGTCGGAACCCTAGGTTGTGCCTTCGACTGGAGTCGAGATTCCGACTGGGGCTGTCGGAACCCTAGTTGCCGTCGACTGGGGCTGTCGGAACCCTAGGTGGCTTCGCCGGAGGCTTGCAGGCTGGGGTGGTGATGCTGTGGCTGCCGGAACCCTAGTTGCCGTCGACTGGTTTTGTTTGTTTTGTTTTGTTTTGTTTTTTTTTTCTTCTCCTTCTAGGTCTGCTCTGATACCATGTTAATTTTAGAAGAGAAAAAAAGGTTAGGGTATGAGTGGTTAATCATACCCTTTTATATTAAATCATAAATATAAGTTAAGGCCTAAATAAAGGCCCACTACAGACTGAATGAGAATAAAATGGGAAAAATCCTAACACTTCTAACAGGTAGGTCATACAGATTATGCCAGCATTGATTTTCTCCTTGATGAAATGTTTATCCACTTCTATATGTTTTGTGCGATCATGTAGAACTGGATTATGAGTTATAGATATAGCTGCTTTGTTGTCACAATAGACCTTCATAGGTGTCGGGTGAGAAAGCTTTAATTTTTCGAGAATTCTTTTAATCCACATTACTTCACAGATTCCATGGGCAACAGCTCTGAACTCTGCTTCTGTACTACTCCTAGCTACCACATTCTGTTTTTTACTCCGCCATGTAACTAGGTTCCCACCTACAAAGGAGCAGTATCCGGATGTTGATCTCCTGTCTGTAACACTTCCTGCCCAGTCTGCATCTGTGTATACTTCAACTTGAAGATGCCCATGTTTCTTGAACAGTAAGCCTCTCCCTGGAGTTCCTTTCAAATATCTTAAGATCTTATAAACGGCCTCAAAATGCTCTGCCCCTGGTGAGTGCATGAACTGACTTACCATGCTGACTGCAAAGGCAATATCAGGCCGCGCATGAGACAAGTAAATCAATTTCCCGACAAGTCGCTGATATTGTTCCCTCTCTTTGACTTCTTCAGCCTTAGCAGCTTGTAACTTCAAGTTAGGCTCGATCGGAGTCTCCACCATCGTACAACCAAGCATACCTGTTTCTCCAAGGAGATCAAGAACATATTTTCTCTGATTAACGAATATACCTTCCTTGGATCTTGCAAATTCCATTCCGAGGAAATACTTAAGGGCTCCCAGATCCTTAATGTGAAATTCTTTTGCGAGTTTCTCTTTGAGGGCTGCTAACTCTGCTTCATCATTACCAGTTAAAATGATGTCATCAACATAAACAATCAAAATTGCAATTTTACTGTTTTTTGAATGTTTATAAAATATTGTGTGATCTGCTTGACTCTGCGAGAAGCCACAACTGATAACTGCCTTCCCAAAGCGTTCAAACCACGCTCTTGGTGATTGTTTGAGTCCGTATAATGACTTGTTCAATCTGCATACTCTGTCACTTCCAAGTCTCTGCTCAAATCCCGACGGTAGGCTCATGAACACCTCCTCTTCAAGATCACCATTGAGAAATGCATTTTTAATGTCAAGTTGATGTAGAGGCCAATCTGAATTTACTGCAAGAGATAACAGTACTCTGATGGAATTTATTTTAGCAACAGGAGCAAACGTCTCCTGATAGTCGATCCCATAAGTTTGAGTGAAGCCTTTAGCCACCAGTATCGCCTTGTATCTCTCAACGCTTCCATCTGCGTTACATTTTATCGTAAACACCCATTTACACCCAACTGTTTTCTTGTCTTTGGGTAGATCAACTATCTCCCAAGTACCACTTCTCCTTAAAGCATTCATCTCCTCCATGACTGCTAATTTCCAATTCGGATCATCCAATGCTTCCTGTATATTCCTTGGAACAAACAAGTGTGAAATCCTAGATGTGAAAGCTCTATGGTTTTTAGACAATCTTTGATAGGAGAGGTAATTTGCAATAGGATGTTTAATGCAATTTCGGACACCTTTCCTAATTGCTATAGGAACATCAAGGTCAGAAATAGAAGGAATAGGATTACCTAAAATTTCGATGCCAGAACTCGGGTGGACATTCGGGTCATTAGGATGGACATTCGGGTCATTATTCCTCAGATGAAATCGCTTTCTAGTATAAACCTGAAGCTCAGGATTTAGATAATTTTGTAGTACTTCTCCTCCTAAACAAGAATCTTCTTGACTAGGCACCATAGAACTTGGTTCTCCTAAGTAATCATTATCAGACAGATGTGGTTTTTGTGTAGGATAAATGACATTGGGGAGCGGGATAGAAATATCGCAAAAACGGTCTTCTACTCCACTTGTCTCCCCCTAAAGAGAAGTGTTGGGGAAATAGGATTTTGTTTCAACAAATGACACATCCCCCTTTTTCTTGGTTTGAGGATCGAAACACTTATACCCCTTTTTGTTTGAGGAATAACCCAAAAAAACACATTTTATAGCACGGGGGTCAAGTTTTGAACGAAATTGACTAGGAACATGAACATAGGCAGTACATCCAAAAACTTTGGCGGGTAAATCAGAAAACAACCTCGTGTCAGGAAAAAAAGCTTTGAGACAATCGAAAGGTGTTTTGTATGTTAACACCTTTGTAGGCATCCTATTTATCAAATAAGAGGCTGTTAAAATTGCTTCACCCCATAAATATTTAGGAACATGCATGTAAAACATTATAGCACGTGCAACTTCAAGTAGATGTTTATTTTTTCGTTCTGCAATGCCATTTTGTTGAGGGGTATCCCGACATGTAGATTGATGAAAAATCCCTTTTTTTTCCAAAAACTCACCCAACTGCTCATTGAAATATTCTGTTCCATTATCAGAATGTAAAATACCAATTTTGGTTTGAAATTGGTTTTCAATCATATTGTAAAAATTTGTGAATAAATTTTTCACGTCAGATTTTTATTCATCAAATAAATCCAACATAAGCAGGTATGGTCATCAATAAATGTAACAAACCATCTTTTACCAGAAAGAGTAGTGATTTTAGAAGGGCCCCAAACATCACTATGAATCAAATAAAAAGGTTTGGAAGCCTGGTAAGGTTTTGGCAAATAAGTAGAGCGATGAAATTTTGCAAAAATGCAACTTTCACAATGAAAAGAAGAACAATCAATCCCTTTAAATAATTCTGGAAATAAATGTTTCAGATAAAGAAAACTAGGATGTCCTAGCCTATAGTGCCATAGCATTATTTTTTCTCGAACAGAGATTGAACTAGTACTATTAAAGCTCTGAGCTTTTTTATTACTAACAGGTACTTCATCAAAGTAGTAAAGACCTTCAAGCATCCTAGCACGCCCAATCATCATCCCCGAGTTCTGGTCCTGAAATTCACAATGGGATTCAAAAAATGTAACACGACAATTAGAATCCTTAGATAGTTTACTGACAGACAAAAGATTACAGGCTAAGTTGGGGACGTGAAGAACAGCATTGAGATTAATTTTCTCAGTTAGTTTAATAAATCATTTTCCTGCAATAGGTGAAAAACTACCATCGGCTATTCTGATTTTGTCATGACCAGAACAAGGGAAATAGGTACTAAATAAATGGGAAAAACTAGTCATGTGATCGGAGGCACCGGAATCTATGATCCACGGAGAGAAGTTTAGGCAAGAGAAGGCTTTAGGATTTCTATCTGTTTGTGCCAACAAAACACTAGGAGTACCGGTTGAGGAGTTGGATTTTATCAGCTTTAAGAGTTGATCAATCTGCTCTTTGTTGAAGGGACCTGAATCGGCTTCATTAGCGGTAGGAAAGCCACGATTCTTCTCTCCTTGTTTGCTGCTTTTCCAGTTGACAGGTTTGCCATGGTTCTTCCAACACGTTTCGCGTGTATGGCGAGGCTTGTTGCAAAAATCACACCAGACCCGTGGCTTATCATCAAACCTGCGCTGGTAATTTGCAGCCTTGTTGGCCGCAGCATCGCTAATTAAAGCAGAAATTTCAATTGATTCACCTGTACCTTTTTTCTTAAGCATGACGCTCCTTCGGCTCTCTTCCCTTCTGACTTCGGCAAATACTTTGCCAATGGATGGGAGAGGAGGTCTGCCAATAATTCTTCCTCGCACTTCAACGAACTCAATGTTGAGGCCGGCAAGAAACTTGTAAATACGGCTGTCTTCCACAGTTTTCTTGTGGTGGTTGCAGTCGTCAACCGATTTCCATTCGTATATGTTGAAGATGTCAAGATCCTGCCACAACCTTTTCAACGAATTGAAATATTTGGTGACGGAATCATCTCCTTGACGAATCTCTCCCAACTTCAAAGTTAATTCGAAAACTTGAGATTGGTTTCCTAGGTCAGAATACATCTGACTAACATTATCCCACAACTCTTGTGCAATAGTATAGCACATGTAATTAGAGCTTATATCCTCCTCCATGGAATTGACCAACCATGTCATAACCATGGAGTTTTCAGCGTCCCAACTGTCGAATAGCGGGTCATTAACAGCAGGAGCCTTCTTGTCACCAGTGATGTAACCGATTTTTCCTTGCCCACAGATATACATCCGGACAGATTGTGACCAGCGGAGAAAATTATCACCATTTAGGCGGATGGTGGTGATTTGGACAGAGTGATATCATATTCTATACATATCACTATCTACCACCAACACCACTATCATATTCTATACATATCACTATCTACCACCAACACCACTATCATATTCTATACATATCACTATCTACCACCAACACCACTATCATATTCTATACATATCACTATCTACCACCAACACCACTATCATATTCTATACATATCACTATCTACCACCAACACCACTATCATATTCTATACATATCACTATCTACCACCAACACCACTATCATATTCTATACATATCACTATCTACCACCAACACCACTATCATATTCTATACATATCACTATCTACCACCAACACCACTATCATATTCTATACATGCCACTATCTACCACCAACACCACTATCATATTCTATACATACCACTATCTTATTATATACATTAACACAAATTTCCAGCACTTAATATGTTCTCAATAAGTCTTAATATATAGTTTTAGTGATTATATATGAAAGCAGACTTTGTGTGGGTAATACCAAATAAGAAAATTGTAGGTATTTACCATTTTATCTACTTATATATATATATATATATATATATTTGTGTGTGTGATTATGTAGAGAGTGGCTCATTTTAGGAGTTGACCTAGAGAACTCAGGGCCAACCCTGTTATTACCAGGGTTCAGACCAGAGTCTTTAGATTCAGTTTGGAACGAGAGAGAGAGACTGCAGAATTTTGTTTTGTTTGAAGAGCAATGGACAAATCGAGTGCTTTGGACTACATCAACCAGATGTTCCCCACAGGTCATGTCTATACTATTTACCCTCTCTCTATGATATCGATGTGTATATGCTGAATAGATCCTCACATTTCGTGGCTTTTCATTGTAAATTGTTTTCCCAGATTATTTCATCAATCAATGTTGATGATCCTTGCGAGCCCCCTTCCAATTCCGCATCTATTTGGCTGGGTTTTAAGAACTAGTTTTCTGAACTTAAAAAAAAAAGAAAAAAAAGGGACTAATTTGGTATAGAAAATGAAAAATAAAAATACTCATCATTTTCACATGATTTTATATATTTTTGGGGGCAGAAATAGTTTTTAAAAACTTGTTATATCTTTTTGGTGTTCATTTTTGTCAAATTAATTTTTTAGTTAAAAAAATTCAGAAAATGAACTCAAACCGCCTGCATCGGCAGAAGATGCTGATGCGGCTGCAGTGAAAAGTGCGGCCGCAAGGCCGAGCAAAGCAGCTCTCCGTCCATCATTCCCAATAATCTTGTTAGAATCAGGAAATCTAGTTGATGTTTGTTGGCTCCTGATCACAGGCAACTTGTGCGCAACAGGCGATGCGAGTGATGGAATTGGAGAAAGTTTTGAGCAGAGTTCTGATGATGGTCCAACACCAGAGATGGCATAGTTGCAAGCTAGCACATTGGAGTTCATGGCTGCCATTTTTGGTGGTGCTTCTTGTTGCTTGTGCGAATTGATTTTGGTTTTTTTAGTGTTTTATGGATAAGTTAGTTGATGATATGGGTAGGGAGTGATGTGGAAGGGATTTTGATGATGAGTGGAAGTTAAGGTTGTGGTGGGAGTGTGGATAAGGTGAGATTGCCTCACTCCCTAATTGGCAAATTTTTGCCCTCCTGCATATGTCCTGTGTATTCAATTTTGTGTGATGAGTTTGAGGTTTTGGGCCCACCTTCATATCAAAACGTGTGCTTTATGTCTGTTGTGTTTGTTTGACTATGACAAACCAAATTTTATTGCATTGTGAATGGATTTGTTGTAACTTATTTATTTTATTTTATTTATTTATTTATTTATTTTTCTACACCGTTTGCTTTGATTTCTGTTAATAGTTTTATGGAGTAAAAATTGCTGAAAAAAGTGTTAAAAACTGAGAAAGGAATGTTTTTAAATTATTTTCATAGATGATCAATTTTTAACTTAAAATAAACACAACAAACAGGCCTAATGAGTTGACACCTTGAATTTGGAATATGCCACTTTTGAAGATAGAGATATTCTCAAGTACTGAAAATTTGTCATCACAAGGTCGCCCACATTTATATATATGCCATACAAATATATACATATATATCACTTGAAAAGCTATAAAAAAAATATTAAAAAAAATTATTCAAAACGGAAACAAAAGATACATGGGTCAATTGGGTGACAATCATAAAGTCTGTAATATGAAAATACACAATTTATCAACATAATTAAATAACATCATATCCACATGGAAATGCCAGCACAGTATCACAGACATACATACTCATAATAATACATTGATATATTATTATAAGCCATAAAAGGTCAATTTCCACACACAATAAATAAATAAATAATAAAGAAAGAAGAAGAAGAAGAAGAAAGGAAAGGCTTCCAACCCCAATGGTCAGTAGCATTCACAGAGACATAATTCCAACAATGATTCAAAAAAACAATTACTTGGTCAACTAAAATGTTTAACTTCGATCTAGTAAACATTATTCCAACAATGATTCAAATAAGCTGGTCTGTACATGTTACTGATGCATGACTACGATCATTTGACCATTTCTATTTTCCAACAAAAACTTGTATAAATAGAGAACTACAAGAAGAATAAAAACAAAAGAAAAAAGAATGATTGTTCACGAAGCAACCCAGAAGCACAACAACTGCGAAATTACCTAAAGCCCGATACGATTATAAAGTTTATGCCGTTGAACTTTCCCGTAAATGTGCAAGAAGAACAAACCTATAATACATCTACGGTTCCTTCAAATCACAGTGTAAAATAAATTGATAGAGAGAGAGAACAAGTGAATAAATGAAATGTGTATTTCATAGATTATTTTACAAAGGGAGCCTAGCTCTCTTCTTATAGCCTGTGATACATTGGAGAGAGAGCCACCGAAAACATAAAGCTAAAGCAAGCTAATTATGAAAGCTAATGCTACACTAATTATGAAAGCTAAAGTTATACTAATTATTAAAGCTAAAGCTAAACATAATAATATACATAATATTATACTAACATAATATATTATATATTCTAACATCCCCCTCAAACTCAAGGAGGATAGGTAAAACCAACTTGAGTTTGGAAAGGAACAAAACATGAAGATAAACTAATACATAAAATAAAAGAGGATAGTAGCCACTGTATGGTCGTGTCGGACTGTTGGTGAAGACACTGTATGGCCATATGCCAAATTATGAAACAACATTTCCAATGTCAAATCCAACGTGGCACACCAACAATCAAATTTGACCTTAAATTTTCGCTCAATCCATATGTCAACATGACATGCTCCTTAGCTCATGTCAAATTTTTAATTATAGTATTTTTTTAAATAAAATAATATTTTCATTTATCTTTTAATTATAAAATAATAAAATTTGGCATACAGGTTGAAGTGTTTTAAGAGATGTCAAATTCACAAATGCCAACTTACCGTTCAAGTTTTTAATTTTATTTAACATACCAAAATTTAATATATAAGTTGGAGATGTTCCTAGAGATCAAATACAACAGTGGCTCAAAACAAACTTGAGAAAAATCTCTTTTTAAATGTCTTTTTAATTTTAAAATAAAAATATATTAACGCCACTCATGAATCGACATCCCCGAATATGGCTAGCTCAGCTAGGAATCCATCATCTAACTTTCTTTGTGTCAAAAGTAGACAAACAATAAAAAAATCAAATTAAATAAAAAGACAAAAGAAACAACCAAACAAGCCCTTCATATTAATATAATACTTAGAAGCAATACATTACATCCAATTCAAAGTACTCAACATGGGAAGGTTCCCTTTTTTCTTGTCTCTCCTACCCTTTCTCTCTCTTACTGTCATCTTCCTCAGCACCACCATAACACCACCAAAAAAAAGTGTTGTTGGTTGTTGGAATAAAAATATATATATATATATATATATATATGAAAAAGGAAAAGGATAAATACGGGAATAAGAGGAAGGAAAAGAAAAATAGTTTGTCAAAAGCAAAGGGACATGCCCATGTGGGTGTCATGATAAGAAAAACAAAAAGAAAGAACGAGAAGAGAATGCAGAAAGTATCCATGTCTTTAAAACTTGTAAGGATTTTGTTCTTGTTGTTGTTGTTGTTTTTTTTTTTTTTTTAATGGAAAAAGAAAAGAAAATAAATTAAATAAAGAAAAATAAATAAGTAAATAATAAGAATGTATTTGAAATCAAAGAGGAGAGAGTGGGAAACATGTGAGTGAAAAGGGACTCACCAACTGAGCTTTTTTGTTTTTGTTTTTTTTTTTTCTTCACTTTTTTTTTTAATAAAATAAAAAAAAGCACAACACAACTATCTAGAAGGGATGGGGCCCGGGGAGTAACAAAAAAGAGAGAGCATGGATGATTGAGGTTCGGCAGGCAATAAAAAAGAAAAAAAGAAAGAGCAAGTGGGGCTATGATCATTGTTCTTAGTAACTATAGCAACATAACCATCAGGAGTCCAACTTATGAGATCCCACTTAATTGTGATGTTTGCGTTTGGATCAAGAGTATCGAAAGCATCTGTGGAAGTAAAGCCGAAGGATGAAAGCAAGAACAGGACCACAATGGCGCAAGTAGTGAGTTTGGATATAGATCCGAAACAAAAACCCATTGCTTCTTGCAGATTTTGCTTGGCTGATTGCAGCCTTGGATCTGCACTACTACAAGTGCAGAGTGAAGAGAGAGTTGCAGAGAGAGAGTTGATTGTTGTGTGTGTGGAGAGAGGATTGTTCCTCAGTTCAGCAATGATACGTAGATGGCTGGGCTCTACGTTGCTGTTAGCCTTTCCCCAGTCTAGAGAGAGAAGAATGATATTCCTGGATGTGGAATTTTTTGTGGAGTTCTGGAGGTGACCAAGATGGACGATGGTTATGATGCTCTAATCTTGAAAGTGAATGTTGAATTGGGTTTAATAGCAGCGGAGTCAAGGTATGTGTAGAGGTCCGGCGGGCGGCCAAGGCGAGACTGTCGCCCGCCGGTGAAGCAGAATGATTAGGTTGTTAACCTAGCTCTGATACCATGTAAAATAAATTGATAGAGAGAGAGAACAAGTGAATAAATGAAATGTGTATTTCATAGATTATTTTACAAAGGGAGCCTAGCTCTCTTCTTATAACCTGTGATACATTGGAGAGAGAGCCACCGAAAGCATAAAGCTAAAGCAAGCTAATTATGAAAGCTAATGCTACACTAATTATGAAAGCTAAAGCTATACTAATTATTAAAGCTAAAGCTAAACATAATAATATACATAATATTATACTAACATAATATATTATATATTCTAACACACAGGTTCATAAATCTGCATCTTTCGTGCCAGCATCGTGCATACCTGTTGGCTGATCAAAGATGTCTCCAATTGCTGACTAGCAAGTTCTCCAGCTACAAAATCAGAACCATACGCCTCGTAAAGCATATAACATGAGTTGTGAGATAAAATTGAGCACGCATGGGCTGATCTGTCCAAGAAGCACTCCAATATTTACCAACTCGAATAGTCATCTCAACCTTGACAATCTCTTACGCTTCCGATTCCTGTTATGCGCAACAGCATTGCTCTTTGCGCTCGATGGCAAGCCAGAGTTGAAGAAGTCTTGCCAATGCCAACAGATGTTCTACCTTTCTTAGCAACCCATTTCAGTGGCAGATTATTCACTACACTTCCAATGTCATTGTACTGTTCAGTTCAACAAGTTTCTGAATTTGGTCGAGCATCTGGTGCGTCCATGCTGTTGACAAATCCAGTCCAACTGAATCATCAATTGGGTTTTTCCACAGATTCATTAAAATTTCCTTAAATGACTGATACGACATGGAAGCTTGATGGCCTTGATGATTTTCGCAGATCATATTAACCTTCATAACATGCTTGCAGAGGTTTCCCTGCATTGACCAAGAACAATCACAAAAAGAAAATTCTGATCCGGGATTCCACACTGGATGTGTCAAGCTGTTGTCATTTTGGCTCACAACCTTGGCAAGTAGATGGTCTTTATCATCCAAGATAACAGCAGAATTGGGAATTTGAAGTGCTTGGTGCCATGAGGTGGAAGCAATATATTCCTCCTTGACATTTGGAAAGGAATCACTTTCATCGGCATAACCGTCGAGCCAATAGCTTGAGTGCAACTCAGCTGTCAGCTTGTGCACCAACCAATCTACTCTCTGAAGTGCACCAAGATGTGAATCATCATAGAGTTTGACTTTCAGCTTCACATGATATGCTTCTATGGCACCCGATGCCTCCTGGCTTGCCAGAGGAAGGGTTCTCATTGTCCTAAGCCACATTTCTGTATTTTAAAAAAAAAAAAAGTGTATAATAACAATGCCAGATTATTAACTTCTAAAAAAACAAATTAAGGGTAGAGACAGATAGAGATCATCTAACCAAACTTGGGCACCCAAGAGGCCTTGAAATATTGCAAAAGGAAGTTTGATCGACAAAATCTTGGGTTAATTCTTCTAACGCAACCGTGGAATCCACTCTGTCCCAAATGCTATATACTATTTTTCCAAGCCGTCTAAAAATCTCTCGTTGAACTTCAATGTTACTACATCTTTTGACAACATTCCACAGCCATGATCCACGAACACGCCACAGGGAAAATAGGATAGGACAGGCAAATGTATCCCTGGAAGAATAGACGCTATGTAAATGAAGTGCATTGGCATTGTGGACAAATTTAAATAGAAAATATTAAGATCACCGTGCCTTATAGGATCAATCTCTGATGCTCCATCATCAATTAAAAACCCATTGATCTTCCAACCAGGGTCAACAGCATGAACACGATCGAGTAAAGCTTTTATCCATTTTGACACATCAGGCTTAGCAATGCTGCGAGTAATGATCCACGCAACAGGGAGTGCATGTTGTCTTGAATCAAACACAAGAAGAGTGCACAAAGGGTACTGCCATTCAGAGATCATGACATAAGAATCCTATATGGCAATTCTTGTAAAGCTTATATGCATAAGGGTATTATCACTAAATTCATTACCTTAATTCTCTTTATTCCAAAAGTTGAATCAGCTGCCATGAAACTGTGATGACCAAAACGGATCATTTGTTGCAATTGCCATTCAGTTTGAATCCCAAGAACAAAAGGATCTGTTTCTGTAGCGTCCTGATAAAAGAAAATACATTTCTTATTGCGTTCAACCCACATTCGAATGCTAGCTTGATCATCTAGATCCAATTCATGCGTAGAACGCTGAATAATCATCCCAAGTTTGTGGACATATTGGGAAGCAAGGCTATTTACTTTTGCATTTGAACCACAGTAGCGCTCTATCCCCTCAATGTGCTTCTACAACACATTTTCCTCAGGAATTCCAAGATAGATCATAGACATAGTTTGCTGTTGAATCTCATTGCATATGTAGGGAATTTTCTTGGCACCAGGGCCAATCGCATCTCTGTCGAGTGGCCCATGACAAACAAAACCGGACTTGTTTATGTGGCGCCTATCATTATGTATAATTAGCGCAAGTGACGGACGAGCATACTGTTAATGTACACCTAAACCTACTCCACTAAACCTAACCCACTACACCACTCCACCTCCACTTCACATCTCCATCTCCTATATAATGTACATACAATACATCATAACATACATCAATCAATAATACATCAATTTATTTTACAAGATTTAGGCCTATACTCCTCTCTTTCCGGCGGGCAGCCGGCCGGCAACCTTGCCTTCGCTGCCCGCTGGAGTTTTTCAACACATACCACAAACACATACCAGAAACTCTTCTTTCTTTGTTTCCTCATCTTCATCGTCACTAATTTCTTTCTCTGTGGTCTTCTCTGTCCAGAGGTAGATTGGGTAGCTAATGAACTCACAGTGCTTCTTCACAAGTTCCTTCAATCTGATCATCCACTAGCCGAATTGGCCTACTCCTGTGCGGCCTACTCTCTATCTTCGTCCAGCTTATATTCCGAAACGCGAACGCCGACAACACCTTGAACAGCACCGAAGTTCCTTGATCATGCGCGAACACTATGCTCGTCTTGAAAGGTCGGTCTGTTCTCGGTATGATCGGTTCTCGAGCAAGCATCACAAACCGAGTCACGTTACTCCCTGCCTTGGGGTTGGCGGATGCATGATCATCCCCATCACCTCTGATGATCTCCCTATCGTGGTGCTTCGATTACATGCTCTGCAGCAACCACACGTTGGTGCTCAATTTCACATCGGAAGCAAACTCCAGAGGCGATCTGTATGTTTTCTTACTGAGCCTCGACTTCGCCATTCCCAGAACCATCGGTTGTAACCTCAAGCACATTACCCTATGTGTCGTAGAGAATGGCAGTCCAGAACGATCTGTTCGGCAGCTTATCTGAGTCTTTGATGGTCTGTTCTTATATGCACCGCCCACAGTAAGTAGGTCTGCATAGATCCACACCACCCAACTTTCTTTTTTTATTTTATCACAAAAACTCTCTCTCTCTCTCTCTCTCTCGTCCCTTTTTTTTTTTCCCACTAGACCCACTTTAATATTTCCCTTACTTTAAAACCAAACTTTATTTTTTATTATAAAAGCCATTAGATAATTCATATGTACATCTGCAACTTCTGGATACACACCAAAAAAAATAAAATAAAATAAAAAAAATAAAAAATAAAATTACAAACCTTTTTGTTTTTTTTTTATTCTCTTTGAATTCAGTAATGATTCTAAACCGATCTACTTTTTCTTTTCTTTATTTATTTTTACTTTTTCTTGTCTTTATCCCATATCCTTATGTTCCTCACCCTCTATTTTTTTATTCTCTTTGATCACCCCATGTATGACCAAACACCACTCTTCTTTTATTTACACATAAAATTCTCTCTCACTCTCTCACTTTACTTTTTTCCACCGCCCACAAAACATTATCATCACCTTTTGCACCTCCCCACGTTGCTCCACTTTCTTTCTTTTATTTTATTTTTATTTATTTATTTATTTATTTATTTCACAAAACCGTGGGCTAACCAAAAAAAAAAAGAGGAAGAAGATGAACTGCACACCAACTTATTTTATTCATGTCGGGGCTCATCCCGATCACCATTTTACAACACAAAAAATAAAAAAAAAACAAAAATAAAAATAAAAAAATAAAAATAAATTAAAAAAAACAAAACAAAACAAAACCAACACAAATTGGAACAGTGGGATTTTTCCTCTCTACTCTGCCGCCGGTCTCTTCTTCTTGCCTCCGTCCTGGACGACCCTTGACGGTGTTGCCTCCGTGTTTGCTCCACCGACCGCATCGGAAAGTTCAACGGAGCAAACTCCGGGGCGCTTGGTTGAGGTTCCAGTGCCACCGCACCAGTTTTCTCTCTTGTTGACTCGTTGAGGTCTGGAAAGAGAGTGAGCAGACCACGGGAAGAAGAGGCCATGTTATGGGTTGCTGAGTATTTCGGCTGTTACAGATGTTTCAGATGTTACCGAGAACGAAGAGGTTTCAACTGGTTTGTTATGCTTCCAAGCCTCAGCCTTCGCTTTGGTTTATAAAGACAAAACTGACGCGGCCGACACGCCGCTCTGTCACTCACGTGCCTCGCCGCGTCTCCGGCTCACCTTTTGATGGCTCGACGCTTTCTGTCGGGCACAACTTTTGATGAAGTGGGCGCGCCTTTTGAGGGCGCGACTTTTGAGGGCTCGATATATATCTCCATGTATATTTTTTGGGCAGCCTATCTACACACTCATACAGTGTCTTCTACACCGGTCAGCTTTATCAATCCTGTTTCAACCTCAAATAGGTTTCTATCTTCACACCTATTTGAGTTTGAGGGGGGGTTATACACAGTATCATGTATAAGTCGCTCAAGGCGCACTCCCTAAGTCACCCCCTTGGTGCACCACCACAATCTTCTACAACGGTCCGACATGACCCCATAAACTGTCTGCTACATCGGTCTGACACGACTACACAGTGTCTGCTACAACGGTCCGACATGACCCCGTAAACTGTCTGCTACAACGGTCCGACATGACCCCATAAACTGTCTGCTACATCGGTCTGACACGACTACATGACCGATCCGGACCGTGTATAAATAGTCTATATTTTTATTATACATCCTTCCCATACTATCTTCTCTTATTCCATATGAAACCTAAACTCAAACCTTAACCCGTATAATATCTTCTTTTATTACTTTCGTTTGTTAGTTTTAGTTTTAATTTGTAATGGTCTAAATAATTATGGTGAAACCAACTTTCTTATGGTTGTTTAAATTCTAGAACTGTATGTCGCTATTATAGAAATACATGTTGCTATTGTGGAACTAATATAGCGTTATGTTTATGTTTTTATTAAATTAAAGTGTTATATATATATATATATATATTTTTTGTTATTTAATTATGTGAATCCGTGGTCTTAAACCGATCTAATCCGTGTTTAAATGGATTGGTTCAGTATGGTTCAAATTGGTTCCATAATTTAAACAGATTGGATTGGATTAGTTCCAATTTTTTTGGAACCGTAAATAATGGATTGGTTTTGATTTTATCCCAATTTGATCAAATTCGGACTATGCTCACCCACTGGCTATGTTCTTTTTTCTAAAATTCTAAAAGATGGTTACAAATTATGCTTTTTAATTTATGAGTTCTTAAGGTAGAAATATGGTTAACATTTGCAATTTTCTTTCGCTGGCAATACAAGCTTAAAAAATTATAATGCATAAAAATAAAAAGACTAAGTCCAAAGTAACCTAAAGAGACATCAACCACACTTACCTTGGCTTTTTATCACTAAGTTACATATATTAGTCATAATAATAAAGACATTCAAATTTTTTAAACATTGTCTATCATGTTCACGGTAAATATGTAGAAGCTAAGGAGCAAAAATAGTGTAAAATTATATGTATTGATGATTGATTTATTGATTGATATTTGATTGATACATATTTACAATTCCTATACAATCTATATATAGAAGAAATGTGGTAGTAGGTGTAGGAGTGAAGTGGAGGTGGTAGGTGGAGTGTGTGATAGTGGAGGTGGTAGGTGTGGAGTGTGTGATAGTGGAGGTAGTAGGTGGAGATAAATTCTAACAGCCCCCCGCAAACTCAAGGAGGATAGTGAACTTTGTAGAAAATTTAATGTATAAAGAGAAATAGAGAATTGTATTATTGATTGATATATATTGATGTTATGTAACTTACAATTACAAGGATTCCTATTATATAGGAGTGTGTTTGGGAGTAGGTGGAGAGTAGGTGAAGTGGAGGTGGTAGTGGGTTAGGTTTAGTGGAGTAGGTGAGGTGGTAGTGGTGGTAGTGGGTTAGGTTTAGTGGAGTAGGTGAGGTGGTAGTGGTGGTAGGTTTATGGTAAATTCTAACAGCCCCCCGCAAACTCAAGGGGGATAGGAATTAACCAACTTGAGTTTGGAGATAGTAACAAAACAAGAAAAATACATAAAAATAAAAGAGGATAGGAGACACTGTATGGTCGTGTCAGACCATTGTTGAAGACACTAGATGGTGGTGTCATAACGTTGTAGAGGACACTGTATGGGGGTGTCTTAACGGTGTAGAGGACACTGGATGGCGGTGTCAGACCGTTGTAGAAGACAGTTGATGGGGTCATGTCGGACCGTTGTAGAAGACAGTTTATGGGGTCATGTCGGACCGTTGTAGAAGACAGTTTACGAAGTCTTGCTGGACCCTTGTAGAAACTAACCGAAATTAATGTCGAGACAGTTTACAGAGTCTTGTCAGACCCTTGTAGAAACTAACCGGAATCTATGTCGGGACAGTTGACAGAGTCTTGTCGGACCCATGTAGAAACTAACCGGAATCAATGTCGGGACAGTTTACAGAGTCTTGTCAGACCCATAAAGGAGCTAACCGGAATCAATGTCGGGACAGTTTACAAAGTCTTGTCGGACCCATGAAGGAGCTAACCGGAATCAATGTCGGAACAGTTTACAGAGTCTTGTTGGACCCATAAAGGAGCTAACCGGAATCAATGTCGGAACAGTTTACAGAGTCTTGTTGGACCCATAAAGGAGCTAACCGGAATCAATGTCGGAACAGTTTACAGAGTCTTGTTGGACCCATAAAGGAGCTAACCGGAATCAATGTCGGAACAGTTTACAGAGTCTTGTTGGACCCATAAAGGAGCTAACCGGAATCAATGTCGGAACAGTTTACAGAGTCTTGTTGGACCCATAAAGGAGCTAACCGGAATCAATGTCGGAACAGTTTACAGAGTCTTGTTGGACCCATAAAGGAGCTAACCGGAATCAATGTCGGAACAGTTTACAGAGTCTTGTTGGACCCATAAAGGAGCTAACCGGAATCAATGTCGGAACAGTTTACAGAGTCTTGTTGGACCCATAAAGGAGCTAACCGGAATCAATGTCGGAACAGTTTACAGAGTCTTGTTGGACCCATAAAGGAGCTAACCGGAATCAATGTCGGAACAGTTTACAGAGTCTTGTTGGACCCATAAAGGAGCTAACCGGAATCAATGTCGGAACAGTTTACAGAGTCTTGTTGGACCCATAAAGGAGCTAACCGGAATCAATGTCGGGACAGTTTACAGAGTCTTGTCAGACCCATGAAGAAGCTAACCGGAATCAATGTCGGGACAGTTTACAGAGTCTTGTCGGACCCTTGAAGAAGCTAACCGGAATCAATGTCGGGACAGTTTACAGAGTCTTGTCGGACCCTTGAAGAAGCTAACCGGAATCAATGTCGGGACAGTTTACAGAGTCTTGTCGGACCCTTGAAGAAGCTAACCGGAATCAATGTCGGGACAGTTTACAGAGTCTTGTCGGACCCTTGAAGAAGCTAACCGGAATCAATGTCGGGACAGTTTACAGAGTCTTGTCGGACCCTTGAAGAAGCTAACCGGAATCAATGTCGGGACAGTTTACAGAGTCTTGTCGGACCCTTGAAGAAGGGCAGTTTTCCCCTTTTTTCCTTGTTTCTTTTTTTTTTTTTTTTTTTTTTTTGGAATCAGAAAAATATATATATATATATAGATATATATTCTATAGACTCTAGTGGAAGGAATGATGGGTTTACAGCACATTGTGGAAGATGTGGAGTCTGACAAATAATAGAAATTTGGTTGTAAAGTAAAAGAAACGTGCGTGTGATAAGTGTGTGAATGGGGTGTTGTTTGAAGAATAATAAAAAAAAATAAAAGGTGTCTGCCATGTGCATGCGTGTGATGAGTGCTTTTTTTTTTTTTTTAATGAACATTTGCATAGCTGTCCACCGCTCTCCTGGAAACATCTGTGTGTGTCACCCGAAATAAAGAGGGCTCGTACATTTCTACAGAGAGAAGATGACAAATCCATGGAAAGTAGAGGGAAGGCCCTTGAAGGGGAACACTGGTACGCGATTTCGGCCTATGTATTCGTAGGGAATCAAGCGAAGAACCACCGCTACAAAGGCAGTCACGAGTAAGATACAAACTGAGATTGTGGTTTCGATCGCTGATGTTGAACGCGGCGCCGGAGGAGAGAGACGAGGCCGATCCACCGACAAACATTGCTGATGGACGAAGAGGCCAGCGGAGGTCATGACGGTGGGGTCGACAGCATCGACGGCGCAGAAGGCGGAGACGACGTGGGAGGCGGTTTGGAGGCAGCGGAGGCTGAGGATTCGGAGTTGGGCCAGATTTCCGATTGTGTTGGCCGGAATATGACCCACGAGGACGGCGACGGGAAGGCGGAGAGAGAAGACGAAGGAGCGAGTCGAGTCGCAGACGACGCCGACCCAGTTGCAGGCCGAGTCGGAGGCGTTCCAGTACTGTAACGGATCAGGATCCGAACCCGATTGGGTCTGTGATGGTGGGGCTTCTTCGGCCATAGGGATTCGAGTACCGATACAGACGATGAAGACTCCGCACGAAGTGGTGAAGACGTGCGCAGAGATAGAGAGGAAGCTTGTGTGTTGGAAGATGAGAGGTCCGGCGGGCGGCCGAGGCCCCCCCCCCCCCCGCCGGTGAAGCGAAAATACGAGGTTCTTAACCTTACTCTGATACCATGTAAAAATATATGTATTATTGATTGATGAGTTGATGATTGATATATGATTCTGTTACAATTGATTGATTATATAGATGTAGGTTAGGTGGTGGTAGGTGAGGAGTTGGTGAGTGTAGTAGGTGAGTGTGTGGTAGGTGATGGTAAGTGTGTGGTAGGTGATGGTAAATTCTAACAATATGCTCTTTCGAAAGCTTTCACACTCACTGGACCAGTGAGTGTAACCCCAAAAATATGGAAATTATATTCAGTTACTTTTATCCTGCTTTTGTCAATGATCCCTATTCTTATCAGTGTGTCTGATTCTTCTTTCTTTGTGCAAAGCCAACATGAAAACCTTCTAATCTGAGCCCCTATAATCTTTCATTTTTTATTCCCTCCCTTCTATGGGGTGTTTATAGCTTTTAATTTTTGAAAAGTTATTTTAGACTGTTTGATTAAACTTATTTCAAACAGTTTTTTATTCTAATAACTTATTTTAACTCAAAAAGTTGATTCTGAAAAGATTCTCGCCTCTCGCTTCTGATCATTAACTTCTGCTATGGATATGCTAATTTACAAGTATACTCTTAGATTTTTTATTTTTTTAAAAATAAAAAAAGACCCAAATGGACTATAGATTATTATTATTATTATTTATAAGAAATGTAGACAAGTAATGAATAATAAGAAATAAAAGTTAATTGAAAAAACTACTTCTCAACTTATTTATAAAAACATTACTCAAAAACTTAAATCTATAATCCAACTGCTACACCAAACAGATTAACAGCTTCTGATTAAAGTAATAATCTATAATCTGTTAAGTTATAATCTATATTTTATTTTAACAGCTACACCAAACGGGACTTATGTCTCAATAGTATCGCATCTAATTAGTCTAATGATTATCAAGTCAGAAATTCACTTTTATATATATCCAAACTTTAGATTCACGATTGACTAAGATACATTGTGTAATCTCGGTTATCCCAAACAAACAGATTATGCATACAATTTGATATGAATGAAACCATTCACAAGACAGCCTGGTCCACAAATTTAAATTGTATGCATAATCTGTATTTCCCTACTTTGTTGATGTAATTTTGCATGTATTATACTTTTTCATCAATAATATGTTTTTTTTTTTACTAATCAAAAAAATACATATATATATATATATATATATATATATCAGGTTAAGAATATATAGTAAAAATGTATGAAATAAGATGTAAAAATACATGAAATGTGCACTGGATTGTTGAGATTTATTTTTTAAGTATGGCTTACATAATTTCGAATGTCAAATGAAATTGATTTTTTTTTTTTGTCTAAAAATAGTTCATTTGCATAAAAATGTTTAAATAATAAGTCTTATATCAAAATCCAACCAGAAAAATTATTTTCAACAGGACCTCAATAGTAAAGATTGTCTCAAAAAAAAAAAAAAAACCTTCTTTATGAAATTTCCCTTTAGACCTTGCTAAAAGTTGACCCGACGTTGTAAGAGGTGAATCGTTTTGGTAAAATTATCGGTTTTATCCCTCGTTATATGAAAACCTGTCCTCTAGATTTATTAGATTTGTAAATGATTTTTCAATTGTTTTGGCTAGTTCAATTGTGGATATCGAAAAATGATAAACTGTTTTGAAACAGAAATTATCATATGATTAAAAAATACCACATTATCTTGCATAGTAGTTGTTGTTTATCATGTTATTAGCATAGTTCTAAATCGCGGTATCGGGTAACGTAACGGTATCGATCGCGAAATATCGGTATCGGTAGTATCGGCCGGTACGTATCGGGAATCGGGTATCGCGGCCGTGAAATTTTAAAAATCATTAACAATCCTTCTGAAACTCAATTTTGTACATTTTTTTTTACTCTTTTAACCTTAATTTGTCACATTTTAATCAAAATTTTGATATATAAGGGCACTTTTAACTAATTTTTAACTAAATGATATATATTTATTTTAGTCTCAATTATAACTTACAATTATCTACGATTTAAAATAAATCCACAACAGTATACCAACTAGACAGTATACCAACCCAGTGGTATTACCAACTAGACCCACGAGTTGGTTAAAAAACATATGGGCCAAGATTGCCCAAAACAACCCACCAACTATCTTGAGTAAAATATTTTGGCCCAAAACTATCACTAGACATTTATATAAAATATGAATATAAAGGTTGCTTGCTGCTGTAGCCTCAAAGCTTCAATGGCGCACGACCCAGAAAGGATTCTGAAACACGCCGGATGCTATTACCTTCCAAACCATAAAAAAATAGAGAAAGAAAAACATGACTCTATCTACCCTTTCTAGCCATGTAAAACATATCCAATTTGAATGGGAATTTCTGGTTCACTAGTCTAACCAGCTAATTTGGAACTGGCAGCAGCAGCAACTGGTTAGACTAGTGAGCTGCCTAACTCACTTAGGTGGTTTGCCTCCCAAAAGATGCAGCAACTGGCAGCAGCAACAACTTGCAGCAGCAGCAAAGCAGCTCTGCAGCAGTAGTAACAACTAAGTGCTTATTGGTCTTCCAGCTACCATTATAAATTTGAGTGGAGAGTAATTTCTTGAGGGTTGAGTGTTGGAGAGAAACCAAATGAGGGTTGAGTGCACAAGATCTTGGTTATGGAGGCAGCCACTCTACTATGGAAAAACATAACATTGATTGGCTTCTTTTGTGTGTGCTTCTGATTTTAGGATTTTAGGATTCAGATTTTGAAGAAAGTAATCTACTGCAGCAGTTAGCAGATGCTTGCTTAGTTGTTGATGCCATGGAGCCATCTGTAAGGGAAGAGTTGGTTCAAATTTTTTGCAGCAGGGAGCTTACTTCATATCAACAGATCTTTGAAGGAGCTGGTTTGTCCAATTCTATACTTTGTTTTCATTTAGTTCATTTACCACTCGCATAGATATTTTTCTTTTGATGACCATCATCTTGAAAGTTTTCATGTTAACTATTTCATTAGAACTAGCAAAGTTGGATAAAACTGAAAGGAGATATGGTTGGATTAAGCGTCGGTTAAGAACAAATGAAGAAATCTGGAAAATTTTTCCTCCTTCATGGCATGTTCCTTATTTGCTGTGTATCCAGTTCTGCAAGTTGACAAGGTCTGCCATTTATTACTCTTTTGTTTGTTTGAATATTCATCTGTGTTATGGAAGAACTCATAATGTGATCATGATACAGTGATCAATTTTAAAACATAGGTACTATCCAAATGTACATGAGGTTTTTGACACTGCAAACCCACAAAAACCTTAAGGGCATGTTTGATTGACTGGAATAGAGCATGAGATTGAGATTATTAATCCGTGGGCCCAATAATCTTGTGTTTGTTTGGAAATTTTGTTTCAGAATTATTAATCCAATAGATAATTAATCCAACAAATTTGTAGGATTATTAGTAATGGGGTAGGGGTGAGATTATATATCCTGAGTTGGGAAATAAAATAAAAAAATTCTTTTACCCTTGAGTAAAAATTAAAACACTTATTATTTTTATATAATTTTATATTTTAGAAGGCTAAAAGTAATTTTTAAAAATTTAAAAATATTTTTTGATATTTATTTTATCAAATTAATTTATATTGAAAAAAAATTAAAACCAAACATGGCTTTTGTATTTTTATTTTGCTTTTATTTATTTATTTATAATTTTTTTCAAAACCACGTTTATGAAGAAATTTTGATAAAGTAACGATTGTGAAGAAACATTGATAGAGGGTAAGATTGGAAAAGAAGATAAATATAATTGTAATCTTACATTCATATGTTTTCTTATCCAATGCAAATCAAACAGTGGACAAGAGGATAATTTATCCTACTAATTCAATTGGATAGTGAATACTACACTAATTTGATGGGATTATTAATACCTTCACTATTAGTCTTGTGAATCAAACATAGCCTAAGTATATTAAATAATATGTTGCTGCTGTTGCTATTGCTGGCAAAAGAGCACATAAGGCTATTTTGTTTCCTTTTTTGTTAGAACATGATATACGAAATCCTTCAGTTCTATTTACATTTTCTCAAAACGAACGGTGTTGGCATCCTTGTTATTTAATGTGCGTGTGATAAGTGTGTGAATAGGGTGTTGTTTGAAGAATAATAAAAAAAAAAATAAAAGGTGTCTGCCATGTGCATGCGTGTGATGAGTGCATTTTTTTTTTTTTTTTAATGAACATTTGCATAGCTGTCCACCGCTCTCCTGGAAACATCTGTGTGTGTCACCCGAAATAAAGAGGGCTCGTACATTTCTACAGAGAGAAGATGACAAATCCATGGAAAGTAGAGGGAAGGCCCTTGAAGGGGAACACTGGTATGCGATTTCGGCCTATGTATTCGTAGGGAATCAAGCGAAGAACCACCGCTACAAAGGCAGTCACGAGTAAGATACAAACTGAGATTGTGGTTTCGATCGCTGATGTTGAACGCGGCTCCGGAGGAGAGAGATGAGGCCGATCCACCGACAAACATTGCTGATGGACGAAGAGGCCAGCGGAGGTCATGACGGTGGGGTCGACAGCATCGACGGCGCAGAAGGCGGAGACGACGTGGGAGGCGGTTTGGAGGCAGTGGAGGCTGAGGATTCGGAGTTGGGCCAGATTTCCGATTGTGTTGGCCGGAATATGACCCACGAGGACGGCGACGGGAAGGCGGAGAGAGCGAGTCGAGCCGTAGACGACGCCGACCCAGTTGCAGGCCGAGTCGGAGGCGTTCCAGTACTGTAACGGATCAGGATCCGAACCCGATTGGGTCTGTGATGGTGGGGCTTCTTTGGCCATAGGGATTCGAGTACCGATACAGACGATGAAGACTCCGCACGAAGTGGTGAAGACGTGCGCAGAGATAGAGAGGAAGCTTGTGTGTTGGAAGATGAGAGGTCCGGCGGGCGGCCGAGGCGAGGCTGCCGCCCGCCGGTGAAGCGAAAAATACGAGGTTCTTAACCTTGCTCTGATACCATGTAAAAAATATATGTATTATTGATTGATGATTTGATGATTGATTGATATTCTGTCTATTACAAATGGTTCCTTATATAGATGTAGGTGTAGTGGATGGTGGTAGTGGTGTAGTGTGTTAGGTTTAGTGGAGTAGGTGAGGTGGTAGTGGTGTAGTGGGTTAGGTTTAGTGGAGTAGGTGAGGTGGTAGTGGTGGTAGGTGATGGTAAATTCTAACAAAAACCATAAAGGTCTTCTCAACTGTCTTCATCCCGCACATCTCAAAGTCTTTCACTCTCTCATGCACAAAGATCTCAGATCTAATTTAGATCTAAATTGCATCCATGGCGACTGGGCTCAAGCAAAGAATGAGGTTGTTGCAAGGTGCAGTGGCCACCACTGCAAGATGGTAGAGGGCGCGGTGGCAGTCGTTGTGAGATGGAGTTCGCAGTGATATAACTATGGTAGCTTTCACAAATAAATCTCTCTTATAGGTTTTTGGAACTCTTCTCTATCCCAGATGTATGTATGTGTGTATATATATACTTATATGTATGTCTATGCTAGGTTTTTAAGTAAAAGGGGAAAAGGATAACCAACCATTCGAAACTGTCTGCAACCCGCTGGTTGACCAAATGAGAGAGACGGTCGGCTTCGAACAGAATGTCAGTTGATGAGGATTAGTGAAATCTCCAACCCGAAAGAGTCAGTTTGAGTCCAGGTTTCTCTTGTAAACTTGAATCGTTTGACCCGTGGGCAACTCTAATTCATTCAGTCTAACTCTCCGAACCTATCACACAAAGCCATACATGTGTCCTAAGAAACCCGAATTAAAGTTGCCAAAAATAAAACAAATCCCAAAAGAGAAAATATTATCAAAATTAATTATTAAACCCTATTGCTTCATCCAATTCCTCTTTGTACCCCATCATTTCACCCGAACTGAAAAAATTTCTCATCTGGAGAATATTGATAATAGAGGCGCTCCAAAAGTTGTAGATCATGGTGGCAAAGCGCTTTCTCAACCCAGATGACCTTGATGACTGGATGAAGTGACCACATTTCCCCCTAAGATTGACTCACTTTGGCTCAAAGGGGAAAGATTCTAGTTATCTAGATTAACTCACTTTTTGGTATATTTTTTTGGAGGATTTGTACATTTCGTAATATGTAGGTGGTTTTGGTTAGCCTTTTGTATGCTTAGTGTATAAATGGTTGCACCCCTTCTGGCATTTGTTTATAATCCATTACATTTACTTATAATATATATATATATATATATTTATATGTGGAGAGTTTATCATAAATAAAATGCTTGCATTCTATTTCTTGATTATTTTCATTTCTGTGAGGAACTCTCTCCTGATGTTTTCTATTTTTCGTAAATATGTGTAGGCACTGCAACGAACTCTAGAATTTGAGGAAGAGTTAGCAGAGAAATTTGGCGATAGCACTCATGGCAGAGAAACAGGAAATGACAATGAAGAAACAGGTAGAGGGGGCAACAACAGTCAAACTGTATCAGATATTCGGAAGAAGTATGAGAAAAAGCTTGCTGCACATCAAGGAAGTGAGAGTGAAGTATGTATTAGTTGATTACTTGACTTAGTTAAAAATGTTGACAAAAAAAATTAGTTGCCAATTTTATTTTCTATTCAGCTGCTTATCGTGTCTTTTTATTTCTTTGTTATTAGGAGAAAGATAGACAAAAGGATTTGGTGCCAGGAGCTGGGGTATGTGCATATCTTCATGGGGATTCTTCTTATAAAATATTTGTTGGTGGTATTAACAATTCTTTGCTGGTAGATCATATGTAAATCTCGAAGTACGCCCCATTAAGCATAAATGCTTGAATATTGAATATTCACCATCTTCATTTGTCTCGTCTGTATGATCTGCTGCATCTCTTTTGAGCAGTGTTACTAAAAAGATTTACTTAAAGAAACATGATGATGTTTCTCATCCCAAATCTACATCACTTAAGGCTACTTTGGTTGCTCATACCACTTTAGCTAAAAACATCATCAATCTTCATTATTTCTGCTGTTTAATGAACAGATGATAACACTGCAATATGTATGGATTTTTTTTCCCTTCAAGTTGTAGTTAATAGTTACATGTCTAGGGACATCAATAATAATGTGAGATATGATTGTGGTGAGACTAACCTTAGACATGTTTGCTACAGTTTTCATTGTTATGTTTTTTACTTGTGAGTTAGTGTTGAGTCTTTTTACTTAGAATTTTAGTTTTGTTCTGCTTTAAGACTTTCAGCTAATAATCTTGCCGCTGAGAATTATCTGTCTGCATTATTGATGTGGCAGTTCAATTTTCATGGAATTGTTTCATCTTGCTTTGAACCTCACTTGACGGTATATGTAGAACTGGAAGAGAGGACTCTTATGGAGAATCTGGAGAAACTTGTTCAGGTTCGACTGTATTATGCTTCATGAAAGCATTTTATTGTTTCCATGTGCTTATATTTCATGATGTAATAATATATATTTATTTCTATAACAGGAGGAAACGTGGGATATTGAAGAGGGAAATCAGACAAATATTTTGCCCAGTAGCATGCAGGTAAACCACCAGAGATTTTTTTAGGAAGTTCTTAGAGGACTGGGTCCTAGGAAGATGATTATAGTTGTTCAATCCAGCACTATGTGTATGTATGCATATCTTTTGGGTTTCTTTAGATTTGCTTGTGGTTTGTATTTAATTGTGGACCCAACATCACAAATTTATGGCAGTTTCAGACAATGGTGGTAATATACCCCCTTTTCCAAAAATAAATTTGTGATAGTTTCATTGATGGTGGACAGTTAGTGTAGCATGCTTACAGGAACAAAACAATACTGGGTATGTAATTTACTATACCTAAAAACATAGACATAGAAATGGTGTAGGGATAATAGTAGCTAAACCACTTACAAGTTAATGTAGTAATAGTCACGAGGAAAGGAGCCAAGATAATACTAATTAAACTTTCTAAATTCATTTGGTCACCCACTCTGCATTCGGATTGCTTGTTTTTTAATTTCATATTTCTATTGCACTATCTTGATTCTTTGTTGTTTTGTAAAGGTCTTTCTGATTATCCGGAGAAGCTTGAAGCGATGCAGTGCATTGACAAAGAGCCAGACATTGTTGAATTTATTCAAGGTAAAACATCATTTAAGTTGTCGTTGTTGGTATGATCACTAGTTTGCATTGATTTTGATTAACATAAATGTGGAATAATTGATTGACATTGTTGTTCTACACTTGGTAGTTTTTATCCATGCTCAGAGCAAATGTAAGTCCGACTTTCTAAGCCTAATAGTAGGAAATGCTGTCATTCCCAAATATTAGCACATTATTTGCTTTAATGTTTCATGGATTGTTTTAAAAGAGAGTAAAAGATTATCTAAATTTTATTCTTAACTTTTGCCTTTCCTACAAACCAATTTCCAAGTTGGTTAGTTCCTATCCCCCTTGAGTTTGCGGGGCTGTTAAAATCCACCTACTCTCCACCTACTTCACCCACTTAAACCTACTCCCAAATGAATGTGATTTACACATTTTAAGTTCTTGACACTTTTTTGACTATTTTTTTTCTGGTACATAGTGTTGTTGAAGTCAAACCTCAACTGACTTGGATTCTTATATTGTCTTATCTACATAATGACTTATCAAGACGCAAACACGCTTCACATTTTTCAATGTCATATGACATCTCACTATTAGAGAGAGTAACAGAGAAACAGAGAGAGTAACAGAGAGGCAAAGCTGGCGGTGAAGAGAATAGAGAGAAGAGAAAGAAGACAACTCATTATGCGTCACATACCCCTTGAAGGAAAAAGACAAAAATATTGCACCATCTCTGCGTGTTCTCATCTCCCTTCCTGTCCTATATATACCCCTCTTCCCCCTTCACATTTTGTGAAGCAACATTTATATGTGTGTGTGAGAGAGAGAGAGAGAGAAAATGGCTGATGACTTTCCTGAAGGGTTGCCACTAGGATGGATTCTAGAACGCAAAGTCCGTAGAGATGGAACTGTGGAGAGGGTGATTCTCAGTTTCTTTATATATGTATAAGCATTCATACCTACAAACATACATGTATATATATGTATATGGGTGTTAACAGTGTCTTTAGGGTACTTACTAACACACTTAAAATTGTTATATATGAGACAACATCCTTTGTACCTAAAATTCATGCTGTATGAATGCCCTTTCAATTGTGCAATCGTGCCTTGAGATTTCTGTGTTTTGAAATTTCTACATTGTTGGGAGTGTATTGAGTATTGGGAAACAAGAATTTTGAGTACAGAGTTATACATTTCCTCACAAACATAGATGATTGTAAAAAGTAAAACGACAACATTTTTTCTTAACCGAATGCTTGCATTTGCACTTCAACAAAAAGCCATTTTGTCTGATGTAATTTGTTTTGTTTTTTTTAATGAGTGCTTAGTCATTCTTGGTTTTTACTATTTTAAATCCATCAAGTTTGCAGTCTTGTGCTGATTTAGCATACTGATGAGTCAGTTCTAAACATCTCTGCTGGCATATGATGGTACCAACAGCTGTACTCATTTTAGTTTGTTGGATTTGCATGCACTTGAATTCATGACATCAGTTTGATGGATTTGTAGTCACTTTCATTGACTTGATTTAGCTGATTTTATAGTTTTTCTTCATGACTTTGTGCAGATTTAATTCGTTGCCTACATTTTTGGATCTGTGTTATAGCTTATAAAAATTTAGTTAATACTTTATGAATACTCAACTCCAATTGCATTGAAAACCAATGTAATGACCATACATATGTAGCACTTTTTTGGCATATTAACTTCCACAAGAAGTGCAATTAATGGTCTTTTTAATATTACTCTAAATACTTCTACATTATTCAATTCACACCCTGGAGAACGAAAATCTTCATGAACAGAATAGATGCTCTGTGCAATTAATGGTCATATTTAGTGCCAACTCACTTTGTATTAATGTGGGTCCCACTTTTTTCATGTCGTGAGATATCTTTTTTAATATGGCATTACTTTTAAAAAATGTTTTAGGTAATTAATGGTCATTGTTTGTCTTCATTGTTATGCTTGATAATAATCTTTGCTTCTTCTTTGCGAGTCTCAAGTGATAATTTTAACATATAGTACCGTTGTTTTTAGATTTTAAAGAATGTTATAGGAACAGCAAAGGAGTATACGTGGAGCGACCATGGGAGACTGGTATGTTACATACTCTACTACTTTGGTCCTTCTTTGGTATTGTTGTAGTTTTTTTTTTTCTTTTTTTTTATAGGAATCAATGTCATTGTGTTTGGTACAACTTCTTCTTATAGTTTATGAAGTTAAAATAATTCATATAAACTGAAAATGATTATTTGAAATTTGATGGATAAATAGTTTTAATTTTTTAGCTCGGCTGAAAAATTCGAGGGTTTTTAGCTCGGCTGGGACAGCTTAAAACGGCGTCAGCTCGGCTGATGGACTGGTAATCCCAATCATGCTATGCAGATGGAATTAAGGGGCAATTGAGAGGGTAATTTTTGGGAAAAATTGGGCCGAGCTGCGAGTTGGGCATTGTGGCCCCAAGTATGAAGGACTTATTAAAAGGCTGTAATGTTATTCCGGCCTCGAAGAGGTATAGTTACTCCGGCTCAGGAGGGGTATTATTACTTCGGCCCAGATGATGTAAAGCTACTCCGGTCCGGTGGTGATGTCTCCTGAATAGGTCGGTCTGGCGGTACCTTTGAGTTAGACTGACCTAGGAGTTATACCGGTCGCAATTTGTTAAAGTCTGGTCCAACCGTGCCATGGGTTGATAGGAGAGAACCGAGGTAAGTAGGAAGTAAAAGCAGAACCGAACTAAGGAAGTTCGGCCTACTCAGTGGCTCTACATAGACAAGTTATTTCGGTCATATGGTAATTCTGCCATGATGAAGACCATCCCACTTGGTTTAAGCAGTGGGGGGGGGGGTGTAAAAGGATAGGCATTATCCTTAGGAGAATGAATCCAGGGAGGACTCTGCATGGAGGAGTACAAGTCCTACTAGGATTGTGCTACTCGAAACCTATAAAAGCTCACAAACATCACCTTGGAGGGGGTAACAGAACACAACTTTGCTTTTTGAGTACTCAGAGCTTTGTCTATTTGTCAAGCTTACTGACTTAAACATCGGAGAGGTTTCCGGCACACACCCGCCGGCTAGCTCACGTTTGTGTTTTCAGGTGATAAAGCGACGTCGTACGGAGAAGCGTGGACTTGGTCAACAGGATTATACGAAAGGAGAAATTATTTCCTCCCGTAACAATTGGGCGCCGTCTGTGGAAGAACAGACAAGAACAAAAACCTCTTGACTAAGCTTCTCCTTTTCTCATTCAATGGCACACATTGAAGACTTGCCACAGTCCGCCGTCGACGACTAACTCCAGAGGGGGGCGCAAGGCGCGAAGGATTACCCCTCTGTCCCTCCGTATGGTAGATCTGAGAGCCCCAACAACATAACTCCAGGAGGAGTGGCAGGGGGAAGGCGGAATAGAGCCCTCGACATTCTCAGAGCCTGACAGGCAAAAGGAGGAGGATGGATCCTCAAGCCCGGAAGATCGCGTAAAGGAACAGGATGAACTAATTCGAAGGATGGCGGCGACATGGAGGCTTTGAAACGCCAGAATGAAGACTAAAGATGTGGCGACAGGAGAGGGGCGCAAGCAACAAGACGCCCCCTCGCCACTCAGAGAATCGTAGTAGGAATACTACACCCTCCAAGGAGAGAGCAGAAAGCCTCAGACAGGCGACACTTCACTCCTTATCTTCAAGACTCGTCACTCCAGGTCTGAGAGGGCAGAGATCCGAAAGATCATAACATGAAGAAGCACGCATTGGCCTTCACATTCACACCAAACCAATGATCCAGACAAACAGAGCTGCCCAGGTCATCCGACTTACGACCGTGCTAGAAGAAAAAGCACGATGCAAGGAGGATGCCAAGGCAAGAGATCCACACCGAGTTTCGGCTTACAAACGGTTGGCTCCTCCGGACGCATGGAAGCGTCGAGGTTTGGAATGCCAAATACCGCGACCGGCCTACGAACCAACGGACAAGGCAATTGGCAAAACACCAGACTTCGGCGTGTTGTCCGCGATCGAAAGACGCAACCCCTACCATCAAGGCTCTCCTTCAGCGAAATTCAATACATATGAATGGAAAGCGGACCCGTTTCAACACGTTGAGCCACTTTTGCGCCAAAGTCTGTGATGAGCTGTGTACAGGACGAATACGAGGCTTAGCTTAATGTGCATACTCTTCCCATCAAGTCTGGGCGACCTAGGCTTGACTTGGTTTCGAAAA
>NW_021028930.1:157373-178445 GCF_004153795.1 Camellia sinensis
GGTGGCCTCCCATGTGTGCACAACATAACTAAATGGTTGAAACTCAAAAAAAGTGAACCAGGAAAGAGAAAAGACCATTTTTTTGAGGGGTTCAAAAGGGTCAGGAACAATTACTGGCCGGCCACCAAATATTGGTGGCCTCCCAGATGTGTACATCACAAATATGTGATTTTGGGTGCAAGAAAATGGTCCAAGGGTGGTCAACACTGGCTTTGAAGTGAGAAAGAACGGGTGACGGAGGGCGATAAAGGGATAAAGTTGGCTGACAGAACAATTACTGGCCTCCCATCCTTCTATGACCTTCCTAGCAATGAAACAGAGGTCCCTGCCAAAAATGAACTCAAACCGATGCAAAATGGAGGTTCGGGGGCCGAAACGCGCAGCCCGAATCCCCAAAAACTGACTGTTAGGCACCGGAAGTGGTGTTCGACCACGAAGTTGGTTTCTCGAGCCACAGTGTCCCTCAAAAGGGAGAAAATAAGATGTATACCAAAAACCGGAGCGAACAGAGATGGTTAAGCGGTCCCGAACCGAGGCACACGGCCAACGGCTCTGAAAAACCAGAAACCGGACTCCAAACGGGCAAAATGGCCTACGGCCAGGAAACGTAGCCTACGGCCATTGAGAGATGATCTACGAGACCTCTCCCTCCCTTCGGGAAGAGAAAACAGAGAAAACGGAGCCTGGTTCGTAAACCGAGGCAAAGCACAAAAGGGTCCGGAAGTCCGGAGGCAAGGCTCGCAGCCGAGACTCTGAAACTTCTGAACGAGCACAATATGCAATATCACCGAGCGCTCAACTGGTGACGTCTGAGTCTCAAGGTCGGTCAAAAATGGGGTGTCTATAGTTGCCCCTCTTTGACAGAACTCGAAAGTCATAAGTGACGGTCAAAGCCTAGAGACGACTTATTTTTGACAAGGCCGAAGACTTAGACAAACATACAAAATAACACAGATGTGCCCGCAGGCATGCCCGCAGGCAGGGGCAAAATGCAACCGACAATGCAAGAAGCCGAAGGTAACTCATGATTATGCAAACGCAGCAAGCTGTAATGAAACAAGTATTCGCAAATAGATGCAACAGTTTTAAGCAAGAATGCAAAGCAACAACTACATTTCATGCAGTTAGGAATGCAGAGAATTATTCAATTCACGTCGCGTCTCACACGGAGAAGATACGATACCTGCGCGATTCGTCTGGTCGCACCAGCCTCAAATGAACCGTACATACAATATCGTGCCTGCAAAAGAAAGAAACTCAACAAGCACAGCGTATCTAACAATATATATCCAAAGTGATATCGAGTGCAGACAATCGCGGTGTTGATGGAAAAGTGCATCGCAATGCGGGAGGGAACGCGCGTGACAACGCGGGTTCAAGCACGGAGGCTCGGTGATGTCAAAAAGACGTGCATAACAATGCAAGTATGTGCATGAGAATGCAAGTTATGTGCATGACAATGCAGAACAAGCGTAAACCAGGATGCATGTTCTTCACAAAACAAAGAGTAAGGAAATGCGCGTTTCGGCGAGGGCGATTTGATCGCGACCTTCGGTTCACCTCCCGGAGAGGTTACAACATGTTCAAAAAGGATACATCTCACTTTTGATGAGTAATGATGAGACACGCATTGGAAGTTAAAGCTGCGGTCCCGGCGGAGCGATTTCGCGACAGGAAGTGCACTTCTCTTGTACTTTTTCAAGTCCCGGGGACTCCAATCCTCCTCAAAATTTGTAGGGACCTTGGGGGGCATGTGGGGAACACCACTGGCCAGTTTTATTGGGAGAGGGAGGCCACCGACCACTTTTTGAAAAGTGAATGGCCGGCCTGCCAGAAAAAGTGGCCGGCCGGCCACTTTGCCAAATCCGGGGGCAGTTTTGTCTTTTCGGCCTCTTTTCTTTAAATACACTTATCCAAACACTTTGAGCTCATAAGTGCAGCTCCAAAATCCTCTTCCCTAGCTTCCCAAACCATTTTCTCCCTCAGATCTGTGCTCTATACGCGTTTTCCAACGTCCCACGCAAGTTGTTTTCTCGAAATCTTTCAGTTTTAAGCACTTTGAACCGATTAAATTTTGGTTTCAGGGCTTCTTTTCTCATTTTCGCCACTTGAGGTGAGTTTGTCTCAATATTTGGAAGATTTTCTTGGGAGTTGACTTTTGTTGACTTTTTCATTTCCCGAGAGTTGACTTTTGTTGACTTTTTTCAATTTTGGCTCATTTTTGCCCCTTTTTACAGATTTTTTGGAAATGACGGTCAATTTCCCCACGGTAGAGGTTCTCCGGGCGCCGGAGGCGAGCCTGACATCATGTCTTTGCCTCCGAGGGTTCGCCCCTTCATACCTGAGAGGTATGACCCACCAGTACACGTTCTTCCGCGGGCTGTTTTCCATCATTTCACCGATTTCGACGAGCGAGTCCCCGGGGATCTCCTTCTGCGGGAGCCAGAGTATCATCTCTCCCATGAGGCACGAGAGGTATTTACTTCGTTTTTTACCTTTTCTGTAACGTATTATGAATTTTTCTCGTATTCTGTTCGTACTCTGAACACACGGTCCAATCACTTGAATTCCCGAACACTCAGCCCATAAATTGATTGTGAACACACGGCACACATCGGTTGAGTTTTGAACACGGAGCCCGCACACTGATTTTCTGAATACATAGTCCGATCTTAAGGTGAACACTCAGCACACACTGATCGAGAGTTGAACACGCAGCCCGAATACTGATTTTCTGAACACACAGCCCAAATTGATTGTGAACACGCAGCACACACTGATTGAGAGTTGAACACGCAGCCCAAACACTAATTTTCTGAACACGCAGCCCAAATTGAAGGTGAACACGCAGCACATACTGATTTTCTGAACACACAGCCCAAATTGATTGTGAACACGCAGCACACACTGATTGAGAGTTGAACACGCAGCCCAAACACTAATTTTCTGAACGCACAGCCCAAATTGATTGTGAACCCGCAGCACACACTGATTGAGAGTTGAACACGCAGCCCAAAATACTAATTTTCTGAACACGCAGCCCAAATCGATGGTGAACACGTAGCACACACTGATTAAGAGTTGAACACGCAGCCCAAACACTAATTTTCTGAACACGCAGCCCAAATTGAAGGTGAACACGCAGCACACACCGATTTTCTGAGCACACAACCCAAATTGATTGTGAACACGCAGCACACACTGATTGAGAGTTGAACACGCAGCCCAAACAGTAATTTTCTGAACACGTAGCCCAAATCGATGGTGAACACGCGGCACACACTGATTAAGAGTTGAACACGCAGCCCAAACACTGATTCTGAACACACAGCCCAAATTGATTGTGAACACGCAGCACACACTGATTGAGAGTTGAACACGCAGCCCAAACACTAATTTTCTGAACGCACAACCCAAATTGATTGTGAACCCGCAGTACACACTGATTGAGAGTTGAACACGCAGCCCAAAATACTGATTTTCTGAACACACGGCTCACTTACTTTACTTTGCGCGCAGCCTATTCATTTTATTTGCACGCAGCTTATTCATTTCATTTGCACGCAGCTTATTCATTTTATGCTGAAACACCTATTCCTTCTGAATGCAGGTGACTTCTCGCAATGTACGGGGGTATGGCTCTACTGCGGCGAGAGACTGGTATGCCGAGCTCCCGGAGGCTGTTCGGGATTTGGTTGACTTGACGAGGTTTGGGCCCTTCTATACTGGGCTATCCCGTTGCCCTGCCAGGAGGACGTTGATGGCTGCCTTGGTGGAGAGATGGTGGGACACCACCAACTCCTTCCATTTTTCCACTACGGGGGACTTGACTATGACCCCCTTTGACTTTGCCGTACTAACTGGCCTGGACATGGGAGGTTGGCCTATCCCTTACGATGAGGACATGGGTCAGTGGGAGGCTGCCTGGATATATTTGTTGGGGGCTCGCCCGCCTGTTGATAGAGCTTCGGGGAGAGTTCGATACACCTGGTTCTCTTCCCATTTCCGGCGGGTGGAGATGGAGCCCAGGACTCCTGATGAGGCGGCACAGTATGCCCGCGGCTTCCTGATGTTCCTCTTCGGGACCACTTTGTTTGCCGACAGGGGGAACACTGTAGGGCTCTATCTGCTGAGTGCTTTGGTGGACCTATCACAGGTCAGACGATACGACTGGGGTGACGCCGGCTTGGCTACCCTTTATTGCTATATGAGCACGACTTCCCGCGGATGTGGGGACTTACTTGGCGGCTACTGGAGAGCCTGGGAGGTACTTTCTGCCCTCTTGATTTACATTTCTACTCCTCATTACTTGCACATTGCATACACGGCGCACTTTATACTCTGTATCGTGCACTTTGCCCTCAGCACTTCGTATTCTGCTTTGTTTTCCACAGTTGTGGGTCTATGTGTATTTCCCGACATTGGCCCCAGAGATGGTGGTAGAGGGACCTCTCGTGACCCCATACTCACTGGTTTTTGAAGGCCAGCACCGGTCAAGACCTCGGGAGTCTCTCCTTTTCCTGCGGCAGTATTTTGACACGGTGCAATCGACGGAGGTATTTCAGAACTCTCAGTTCTTTCTGTTTTCATCTTTGATTTGTCCTGTACATTTTCGATTTCTCTGAGAACACCCCAACCTGGATTTTGGGTGGCAGCAACTGAGAACACCCCAACCTGGATTTTGGGTGGCAGCAACTGAGAACACCCCAACCTGGATTTTGGGTGGCAGCAACTGAGAACACCCCAACCTGGATTTTGGGTGGCAGCAACTGAGAACACCCCAACCTGGATTTTGGGTGGCAGCAACTGAGAACACCCCAACCTGGATTTTGGGTGGCAGCAACTGAGAACACCCCAACCTGGATTTTGGGTGGCAGCAACTGAGAACACCCCAACCTGGATTTTGGGTGGCAGCAACTGGAAAATATCATAGATTTGATTTTTAAAAACCTCGTGACAGCATTTCATCAGCTTCATCCAAGACAAACATTTTGATGTAAACAGGGCGAAGTGATTGTCTCCGCAACATGTCAAACACGCGACCAGGAGTACCAACAACAACATGAACCCCACTGGAGAGAATGCGCTGATCTTCGCGCACACTAGTCCCTCCAACACAAGCATGAACCTTCACACTTTGCTGGGCAAGTTCACGAGTGGGTGGAAGAACCAAAGCTTGGCACTTAACCAAGCTATAATCTAGCTGCTGCAGAATTCCAGAGCAGAATGTTGCAGTGTTTCCAGTTCCAGACTGTCTCGTCATATGAGGTGAAGAATTCTTCTCCATCAGCCTCACACATGACTACAGTTGCACAAATCTTTGTTGATTTTATCAGCGGAATAGGTTGAGGTCCGGCGGGCGGCTAAGGTGAGGTTGCCGCCCGCCGGGGAAGCGAAAATACTAGGTTTTAAACCAGCTCTGATACCATGTAAGAAATAATGTATAGAGAAAGAGAGAGAATAAATTGTATGTATTATTATTGATTGATATATTGATATTTTTTTTTGTGTCTATTACAAATGGTTCCTTATATAGATGTAGGTGTAGTGGATGGTGTGTAGTGGATGGTGATAGTGGTGTAGTGGGTTTCATCCCTCTTCACAGCTAGAACAGCCACCCCATGGGTGGCAGCTCTGGGGACATTACACGTCCTTCGCACGCACCCTCATGCCCATTCATCATGCACACACATCTACTCATAACACAACCATTGCACCAACCAGCACATCCCTCATCCTCTCTGAGAATCTATAGTGACACCCACTTCACACAACTTGCCCTATGACACTCCTGAACCTTCCTTTTTCTTTGTTCACCTGCTAATACATGATACAATCATACACATAAAACTCTCAATATGTATATACAGCCTTGTATATATATATATATATAAATCAAAACATGGGAGTGTGTACTATCCTATCTGTGATTGGCTGCCTCCTCTCAGTTTGCTCTATTAACTCTACGGCTTTCCCCCTCTATAAATGTATATTTATCTATATGAAGAACCCTAACTGCCGCCATCACCACCATTTACCTCTAACCCATGTCTCTTTCTCCCTCTTATGCCTTTATCTCAATTCGATGCTAAGAAGCACAGCCATAGACAAGGACAGGTGACACAAAATTTCAAAAGTTACATCATTATCTTTATTATACCAAGGATTGTTTTGAGATTTTATGACATTTTGAAATCCAGGAATTTGAAGATACTTTATCACATAAAGACTTCACCTAAATCACCGGAATTCAAGAAATTTGAAATATTGGCATAAATTCGGTAGCCAAAATCTTACACTTGAGGACTTGCCTCATTCTCAAGTTGTAGTATAATATAATCAAATTGTTTTGTGAATAAATGCTTCCATCCCATTAGAAATATTTCTTTATTATTATTATTAATTTTTGAATGTGACTTTGAAATGACCTTAATGCTGATAGAGTTTGGACACCCACAATATTTCATGCACCAACATATGCGATATATAGGTTGTCTATACAGATTATGATTTTGTGCTCATTCTCCCTTTTAGGTATTTCAAAGAATTCTTAAAGCGTATGCTACAAAGCTTTTTGCAAGATTGCCTAAAGGAGGCACCGGAATCGTTGCAGCTGCCACGGGCATGGATGGACAAATAAAGGTATCAATGGCCTTGTTTAGTTTTGTGATGACTGATGTGAGCAATTGCTTATTATTTTAGAAAATACTAATTTTATTGTTGCTATCAATCTGACTATTTCATGCAGACATCTGATAGGGATGAAAGAGTGATCTGTTATATCATTAATACAGCAGAATATTGCCATAAAACGGTCAGTTAGATATCAGAATTGTATAAACTTTTCTCATTTTCTAATTCATGACATTTTAGGTTGTATGAGCTAATTGTGTTGTCTCACAACTAACAGTGCTTTTCACATTTAAGTAGAGTGGAAAGAGATCCTAAATTGGCATCTTTTGAAACAATATGAGGGCCAAGAAAAATCATTTTTGAATGGTTTAAAAGGGACAGTTTTCGGTATGTGTGTGAGAGAGGGAGATGTTGTCTCCATTATGTGAAAGTAATGTCATATTGAGAGGATTTGGAGTGTGTGCTTCAATCTGGACCTTTGATTGCTATTATGTTCAGTTCAGTTATAATCCCAATTTGAGAGAACCTGTACCCGTATTTTATAATATGAACATGTGTTTTGTTGGAATGTGTCCCATATCGCTTGGAATTGCCCTGTGTTAGTTATAAGGTTTCAGTTTCCCTCTTTTTAATACCTGGGTTCTAAGGAGAAGTGTGGGCTGGGCTTTTTCAATTTGGTATCAGAGCTTGGTTAGGTCTGTGATTGATGTACCGTTTGTCCAGCTACTGTATGTTGTGGTCCAGGAGGGTGTGTTGGAATGTATCTCATATCGCTTGGAGTTGCCCCATCTGTGCTGATTATAAAGCTCCAATTTTCCTCTCCTTAATACCTGGGTTTTAAAGAGAAGTGTGGACTAGGCTTTTCAAACCCTTTAGAGTCTTGGAATTATACTTTGTAATGATATTGTATATCATTAGCTCTAAATCAGGTTATGGCAAGTGAAACAACTGTGGATCAATGGCGCTTTTGTAATTCTATTTTTTGTTTTTATTTCTTTTGAATTTTGACAGTCCGGTGAATTGGCTGAAAACGTGTCCAGTATAATCAAGCCTCAATTAGCGGATGGAGTGGATATGTCTGAAGTGCAGGTGAATCACTGTTCCATTGCAAAATTCCTTCATAGTAATATTGCTGTTTGTTTAATAGGAACCGTGTGTCTGTGCAGAATGAATTTTCAGCTGTAATCACAAAAGCATTGGTAACATTAGTGCATGGTCTGGAGACGAAATTCGATGCTGAAATGGTTGCAATGACACGGATTCCATGGGGTACACTTGAAAGTGTTGGCGATCAATCGGAGTAAGATGCAATATTTAAATGTTTTGAACGTTAAGTATTAGTGCCTGGGGCATCTTACCACGAAATTCATGCATTTTTTTACAGGTATATCAACAGCATAAATATGATCCTTACTAGTAGTATTCCTGTCCTTGGAAGTCTTCTTTCTCCCATCTACTTCCAGTTCTTCTTAGATAAGGTGATCGTAAAATTACATTATGGCTTTCATTATAGATATTAGCCTTGTAAGGTTGATGGATAGTGCTTTAAGGTTTTCTAATGTTTGGGAATATGCATGTGTAGTTGTTTATTTTATTATCTTTTATGCTCCATTTTGGCAACTTAACTTTCTTTGTTGTATCATCCTTCGCCCTTTCATTAATTAATTTCATTTTCCTCTGCTAACAAAATCACATCCAAAGTTCTGTGTTATAACAATCATACATAATTTCATAGTAAATCATTTTTTGAAGTTATTCACTAGGTCAATTTGCTCATATCTTATTTTTTTATGCAGCTTGCATCATCTCTTGGTCCACGCTTCTATGCCAATATTTTCAAGTGCAAGCACATATCAGAAACAGGAGCCCAACAAGTAATGATTGTCTTCAAGTTTCTTTTGTTCCAATATATTGTGTTTGCCATCCACTAATAATCACTAGTGTATGTACTGTATGCTGAAAGGCATATGGGTTAAGGCATGAATGCTTGGATCAATAGAAAGCCAGAGGGATACATCCCAAGGCACACCCTTGAAATTCGATGGGGTTTACCATCTGCCAACCATGCTTCGGCCTGTAAGGAACTAATGGAAATGGCAGGACCGATTTCTAAAATATGTGGCTCATGCAGTAACAAAAATAGTTGTTTAATATTTATTGATTGTTACACTAATATTTTATTCATTTAAATTTGTTTGTTAAGAATAAAGAGAAACCGTATTGTTTTTTATGAGTTGCTTAATTGAAACAAAAAATAGTTATTTAATATTTATTGATTGTTACACTAATATTTTATTCATTTAAATTTGTTTGTTAAGAATACAGAGAGACTCTATTGTTTTTTATGAGTTGCTTAAATGAATATTTGGAGGAATTTCATGCAACTTGCCTATGGTTTAGAAGAAGACAATTTCTTTACACCTGTGTATCTGAATTCTGAAAAATACTTTGTCAACTAGTAAATGAATCTGAATTTCCTTTATACTTTTAATATGGCATTCTTTTGAAATTTAGCTAAATACATTATGAAAACTTCATTTTCAATCAGGTGGAATTTTCTTTTAAAATATTGTGATGTAGAAATGAATTATACTCAAAATTGTAATATAGATGCATTATGCCCAAAAGTTTAAGATTTATTTGTTTCTACCTCACACCTTCCATATAGCAGTTAAAGAATTCTTTTGGTCAAATGATCAGTCATTCTACATCTTAATGTAAATTATATGACTTTAGTTGTATAAGCCCTTCCAGGAAATAATTTTTGTTGATTATGTTACATTTTTTTTTAATGTAAATTCATTGAATGATATTATTGCAGATGCTGTTGGACACTCAAGCTATAAAGACAATTCTTCTAGATATTCCCTCCCTTGGAAGACAGGTCAGAGAACACATCTGTAAATGTGATTAATGTTCATATAGTGTAGTTTTTATTGGCCGTTCTCTGGATTTATCACTCTGAACATCATGAGTAGACACAGAATTTTATACATCTGGTATTGGCACCATGTACATTTTCCTCTACTATATTTGGTCCATAGTTGTCAAAATCCTGCAATTTGTGATTCAAGTCATACATCAAGTCTATTCAAGCCCTAACTGATTCAAATTTGTTGGGCGATTAAAAGGACTGAATATGTGGGTGAACCAATGAATCTATAGGTGAATAGATGAATTCAACCGAGTTGGTTGATTCACCATTAACTCTGCTGAATGGTTCTTTATTTGAATTTAGTTTCTTTTTGTTTGTTTGTATTTTTTTTTTAGTTGTAAAAGGTTTCAAAAAAATCCTTCCGAGGCTTTTAGGGTTGTTTTATACATTCCCAACCTTTTCCACACTTTCTGGTTATGTATGCATATGTCTGCAGCAATGTTTACCACTTTTCTTATTTGTCTGAACAGACATCAGGTGCTGCTAGCTACTCAAAATTTGTAAGCCGTGAGATGAGTAAAGCTGAAGCTCTCTTAAAGGCGAGTAATGAAATTAGTTTTGGATTTTTGCTTCTGGAAAGTTGCAGTCATCATACATATCTAGTTGTCTTCGTTCTACAGGTTATTCTATCCCCTGTTGACTCTGTGGCTGATACATATCGTGCGCTGCTACCTGAAGGAACACCTTTGGAGTTTCAGCGGATACTGGAGCTTAAGGTCATAGTCAAAATCACTACCTTGTTACTCTTATTTTTTTTTTCCTTTACCCCTTCTAACACCTATCAGAGGTCTTAATCATGGTCAAGGCTAATATGTCCCTACAACTCTCCTGAAATCAGTCATGAGCCTTGTCTTAGACTCACATGTTGTGAGAGTAAGACTGACTTGATAACAATGTCAACCTTGAAATTCATAGGTAAAACTATCAAATCTAAATTTGAGTTATTCTACTTGTATAATTGATGTCAAATCTATGCATTTCAAATCCATCACTCTCCAAATGGACCCATGTTTGAATTGAAGTCCTAGAACTTGTGCTCTTGTGCCTGTATTGATTTGAAAACGAAATGATTTGGGCAGGGCATGAAGAAAGCTGACCAGCAAAGTATTCTGGATGATTTTAACAAACGTGGGTCGGGGATTAATCAACCACCACATATGGTTGCCCAATCAGTTGTTGTCCCGTCTGTACCCACTGCCCCTATGGCTCCTACCATGTCAACTCCAGGTTCAGTTGGAGTTATTGCTTCAAGAGAAGATGTGCTAACGAGAGCAGCCGCCCTTGGGAGAGGTGCAGCTACAACCGGGTTCAAGAGGTTCCTTGCCCTAACTGAAGCTGCAAAAGACCGCAAGGATGGGCCTTTCAGGAAGCTCTTTAATGCATGAGGAATGCTTCTGTATATTTTACCGATTTAATTCATATAGTAAGTAACAATTCCCGATATGCCACAGCATGGAGGACTAGAGAGCTCCTGGCCCCTGCTCCCACTTTCAGTTGCACTTTGTCTGACGAGTGCTTGGATTGGTTCAATGACGAGGCACAGGTCGGGCCCAGCTTGGCATCAGAGGCTTCGACCAGCTCTGGGAGGGGGCGCAGGGATACTTGACTTGACTATGCCCCGGATTTATTATTTTATTAGTACTTCCAAGTTTTCTTTATGAATGTAATAAAAAGCAACTTCGATTGTATGCGAGAGCAGGAGAACTCTGTTTTGAAATCAATGAAATTGAAGGTTGCGGTACTGAAAATTTTCGCTTTGGTCCAAAAATGGTCTTAGTTGTAAAGAGATTAATTTGAACAAAGCCAACTTTTATTAAAACCTTTCAAAATCATTTTCGATATGGATCAGAACTGGACACGCCTGAGATCTGTCACTGAGATACACAATCCCGGATCCTAGCAACTGGAAAGTTGCCCCTAGTCTGAATAGCACTGCACCGGAGATTGCGATAAACGCTGATGGATAAAGATGACTGAGATGGTCAAAATGGACAAAGTTGATCGGGGAAAAGTTTATGGCTGAACGCAAAGATTTTCCAACTTCACGTATAGATTTGACATTGTATCTATCTATGTGTATGCATATATGCAAGGAGAGGGATATCCGTAAATTAAAAATTCAACATAGGAATAACATCCCTCTTTCGCAAGTTAAATTGCTCCATAATGTATGTTTGTTGCATATAACTAGCATCTATTAATTGAGGGGCTTCGTTGAGCTAAGGATAGAATTTCAGGAGCTCATTGAACTTTTGGCATAATAAAGCTTGCACTATCTTTTTGCACTTAGTGCACAGTGTGCTGTCCGTAAAATGTTATAGGTTTTAAATTTTTTATCAAATAAATGACCAAATGTCTCGTATGGATGTGTGGGGTCTACAAAATTGCGGATTCTATTCCCATTTGAGACATTTGTTTGGTAGAAAATTTAGTATTCTTATCATTATTTTTAATTCACCGTGCCATAAATCTGCAAGCTCACAAATTCACTGACTTCTTTTAAAAATTTGCTAACAAGTCCCAAATGTTGTGAAAATCCATTTAGTGTAGCTAGTCCCACATGCTATGAAAATTCATTTAGTGTACCCCAATCTACCCGTTTTTACATTTTGAATTATTGTGATTATATGTATATAAATATGAGTAATGCTTGCTAACCTGAATATGAGGTTGGCTTGAATGGCTCGAAATTCATCTTACCGGTCGTTCGGACAGATGTTCGACTAATCGTTCGGCGAGGAGGTTGACTGCTGCGGTCGACGAAAGTGACAACCGCGGTAGACAACCTTTCACTTGGTCGTCTGGGCGGACGTTCGGCCGGTCATCCGGGCGGACGATCGGCTAACACCCATTCAGGCCATTCAAGTTTCCTCCAATTCGAGCTACACGCTTTTTCCAAATATATGTTTGGTCTTTCACGTTGCAAACCTTTAGAAGTTTAAATCACAATGTTCTTATAAATCCTAACGCAGACAATGTACTTTTTTATCATTTCCGAAACATTTCTACATTGATTTTAACATTAAACAATGCAGAAGAAATACTTATTAACATTTACTTTAGTTCATTAATTGAATAGCTGCAATGCAATACGGCTTATAATTTTCACCACTTTAGGATTTCCACCGCTATATTATGAAAAATGTAGTTGGAAGATAATGGAAAGTGTTCAGATCATCTGCCCCTGTTGGACTGTGTTCAGATCATCTTGATTGAATTTCTCTAGGGCGAGTGCTAGTGTGAAAACAACGTAGTTTTGATTGATGTACATAATAATAATAATAATAATGAGAAAGAAAAATAGAAAGACTCAAAGAGATGCATATTGATCGAGAGAGAGGTTCACGATCGTGCTTGGAGGCAACCCTACCCCGAATTTATTTGTTTTCTCTGACTTTTTGAATAATGTTATTGGTTATGTATTTTTATAGTTGGTACATATTTGCTTCCATTTTATTTATCAAAAATAAATAAATAAAAGAAGACATTACCCCCACACACCACCCACACCTCAAAACCTTCTTGTCAAAAACCAATCACTCGAACATGAATATGTGATTGATTCTCATATTCTTCCGTGTTTTAACCTTTGGCATGGTGATTTTGAATGCCGCGTCAATTTCTTCTTTTTCCATAGTAGAGCAAGTTTGAGGTTGCGATGGCCATTTGGTTTGGTCTTGGGTTAACATTGTTGTGCACTCGTCATTTTGGTGCTTCTGCGGAATAGTCGAATGCATTGATTGTTGGTTGGAGCTATTGGACTTCACAAGACTCGGTTGATGTTGTTTTCGACCACGCTCAACGTTGGCTTGATGAGCTTGGAGAAGATTCAGCGCTAGCTGACAATTACCATAGCAATCTTCATCATCTTCTCTTTTCTAGTTCTGGCTCTTCATGAAACTTGAGCTTTTCTCTATGACATAGCCTCAGCAAAGCTTAGGTGGTGTGCTCATAGTAATTGTGAAGACATATGACAGGGAGTCCATTTTTCATCGATTGATTTTTTCCATCACTTTGTTTTTCACATTGCTTGGATTCCTCTTTCTGGTTCCTCTCAAGCGAGTTAAGTAGAAGCGGGAGGAGGTACTGTTATGGCAAGTATCGGTGGATCAGCTCGTGATACTAATATAGCAAGTGCATTGTCACAGACTTAGTTATTTCCAAGGTATCAGTACAAGCTAGACAAGTGAGACAATTGTACACTCACAAGGTAGACAAGTGATGCTAGATTAGTCTTTAATAACCCTTTAGTGCAGAAGAGAGCGCTAATACACACGAGAGTTAAGAAAATGCTTGTGTATTCACTAAAGACAGAACTCTTACACTTTTAATAGATATGATCCAAATTAGCCTTCAATAAGGTAGCCTAGCATTCCTAGGAAAGCCTTTATTAATTAGGGTGTGTAGAAGGCCTCTACTATCTTACAAGAATATTCTAGATCCTATTCTAGAAGTACATTCTAGAATCATGTACAACCTTCCAACATTATCTCAAGTCTTCCAAGAACATTCGGAATCTTCCATTAGCCTCCATTCCTTCATCCCTCCTCTTGGTAGGCAATTCTAGCTACATAACTTAGCAGGACGTGACATTCTCTCCCACATAAGCTCGTGATACCCTGATCGCACCTTATTCGTCGAAGTCACAGGTTTTCTCCTTAAGTTGCCTTTTTAGATTTGTCATGTCCACTTGTCTCGTCGTTACATTATATATTTAGAAAAATTATAAAACAAAAAATTTGAATTTTGTAACAAAATAAATTTTTAATTTTGCAAATTTTAACTCTAATTTTTTGATTTTTTTTTACATTTAAACTATTTGTCTATTTTTGTTAAATAAAATTGACAAAAAAAAAAAATTTAGTCACTATATTCAATAAAAAATATATTTTAAATACTTTTTGTACATCAACATTGAAAATAATAACTAAAATATCATTTTTTCATTAATTTAGTTAATAAAAATAGACAAATAATTTAGATTAATAAATCAAAAAATTAATTTAAATTTAAATTTTTTTTTAAAAATCATTATTTATTTTGATTCTTTTAGGAGAAAATTAATCTAAGGTCCCTCTCCCATTTTTAGTAATGTAAAAAATCAACAATATTATTTTGTGATGTCTAAATTCTCTCAACCCACACTCATATATCATAGAGAAATTTGACTCTCTTAACTTAAAAAAATTTCCTCTCTTCTTCTTCTGTACATACTGTAACCCAATCTTTCCTCCCTTTCCCCACGCTACCATCTCCGTTGCCGCATCATCCGTTGGTTTTGGAGATCTCGAAGAAAGTCATGATTCATTTTCCCTGACCGCAAAAATCGCGTTGAAATAGAAAAGTTGATTCGCGGTTGGAGGCAAAACTCCGATCGCTGGAGAAGCATGAAACTGAGGTTGACGAAACGGAAACCTAGCGGTGACGGTGCCGAATCCGGTAAATCTGCCGCCATGAGAGAGACTGAGATTGAGCGAAGGCGATGAATCGACCATCAGTGCCGGAGAGAAGCCCTCGCGACTCAAAGACTCGACGGTATTACTCTCACTCGGACTCTGATTACAATTCACTTTCTTGATTTCATTGATCTTCACATCATTATTCTCTTCCGGTTGAGGAAAATTAGTCTTAGTCTTAGCACGACGAAACTCTCTGGCAGCAAAGTTGTAGGCTTTGGCCACCTCCTTTGTCGTATCGAAGGTCCCCAACCAGACGCGGCTTTAATCAGAAAAGATTAAGGGGGAATTTCTGTGGGTTTGGAAAGGGGGAATTTCTCTGGTTTGGGTGAATTTCTCTGGGTTTGGAAAGGGATTTTCTCTGGGTTTAAGTGAATTTCTCTGGGTTTGAGTGAATTTCTCTGTGGTGGAGAGTGAATTTCTCTGTATTGAAGTGAATTTCTCTAGAATGTTCAGAGAAGTTCTTCACAGAATTTCTTTGGTGAGATTTTCTCTGTGAGGTCGAATTTTCTTTGGATCAATTTGAGAGACCTTAGACATTATTAAAATATTGAATGTCCTTTATGCTATAAAATCTGAATAAAGGGACCTTAAAAAAATCCCTATTATTTAGAGGGACATTATTTATTTTGTTTTGTTTTATTTTTGTTTTATTTTTTTTGGATGTAAGACATTATTTATTTTGTTGGAAGACATAAACTTGGTTTTTATTTATTTATTTTATAATTTCTCCTATATATTTTTAGAAATTAGCGCTCAAATGCGTGCTCTCTCTCTCTCTCTTTCTCTCTCTCTCATGCACGCTCTCAAATTATGGATGAATAAGAAGTGGGACCTTCTCAGGTAGATGTGCCATGAAGCCTGTACAAGTGAAATATTAGATCATAACAATAAAACTCTGATTTAATCATAACAATAAAACTCTAATTATTCTATAAATTACGATTTGTAAAAGGAAAGTATGCTCAGTTATTTCAAAATTTAAATTTGTGTGATACTATATATGGAAGCAATTCACTAAAATCTAATTATTTTTTATTTAAAAAAATTCTATTGGTTAACTCTAATTTAACTATAACAATTAAACTCTAATTATTCCATAAATTATGACTTCTAAAACAAAAATATGCTCAGTTATTTTAAAATTATAAATTTGTGTGCCAGTAATATGGAAGCAATTCACTAAAATCTAATTATAATAATAAAAAAAACTCTAATTATTCCATAATTTATGATTTTTAAATATATATATACATATATATTTCTATTTTAAGATTTAAAATTATGTGTCATTAAATATGATAAACAATTCAACAGAATCTAAAATTTATAAAAACCTTTGAAATGGTCACGTTATCTATATTATAACTAATATAGAAATCTTTTTCAAAATTATTTTAGGGCTTAAGTTACATAAGCTTAATAATGACCATGAACATAATGTAGTAACATATGGATAGTTTTCCTACATAAATATTTGCCAAAAATTTGAATGAGAAAATTTTATTTAAAAAATAGGTTGATGATTAGATTTATGGCATATTTGACAAAACTTAATTATTGATTTTGTAATGCTAAAAGTTTCAATATAGTAAAAAATTTTTAAATTACATAAATTTATTCATAAATTTTAAATGTGAAAAATGCTTGGAGTATTTGAAAATATTAAATTTATTTATAAATATTAAATTTTCAAATGGTAGAAGAACTATTTGATTAAGTATAGAATTTTTTAATACACATTTTCAATCAAATACACAATAAAAAACTTAGGCCTATGTGCTATAGTTAAATTTTTTTGCATACATATTTAATTTAATTTATTTGTTTAGTATATTAGTTGTAAATTTTTTTTTAATATAAAACAATTAAAATATATAAAAAATTAAAAATGATCTATTTAGAGTTCAAATGAAGAAAAAGGCTTTAGGGTTTGCAAAATGTTCAATTGGTTTAACCTCTAAAAGATTAGTAAATATAATTAATTAATAGTTTAATATGGGGTCATTTGTATTACAAGTTAAGAATTCACATGAGCTGTCCAATTACAATCTCACAATTAAAAAGGGCAACCATTTTATAATTTCACAATTCACGAAACTCAAGTAAGCATTACATAATCTTCATCGACCAAGCCTCACCAGACATGTTCGTCTGTCATGACCTGTCTGCTAGCACTCACTGCAACGAGCGGTTAAATGCCTATCTGATATATCCATCTCATTCGGAATACGGGACATAGATTTACGACCCCGTTTTACTTTTCGCAAACATAGTGCATTAGGCATTAAGGTCCGCTGCGGATCATCCCAATAATTTTGATACGGTATTGGGTTGAATTTAGTTTCCTAAACCCTCATGTATATAGGAAGCCTATATACTGGATCAACGTACTCGAATGGATTGTCACCGTATTCAGACATAACAGTGAGCATATGAGAACATGGATAGTATCTTATCTCATATTTGCCACAACTGTACATGGGTTGATTCATGCGCACAATCTGTGTATTGCGACCTCGTCCATGGCGAAAAGATGTTTGCATCTCAAAGACGCGGCAGGGCCTATTAGACATTATTAATACAAACTAATTATCATGTTTGTAGGTGTAATTAACTTCACAACATAATAAGCACAATTTAGTTTACATTACAAACTAACTTGTCATACGATATCAACTGGAAAGTATTTCTCCTTGCAATGCCCTCCTCGATAGTTTTTTGCATCTCTCTAGGGTATTGGAACTCATTCCGTGCATCTATTTCTGCTTGGGCTCCTATCTCGTCAAAATATTTTACGAACTGTCGAAATGTAAACTCAACCATAGCTGAGATAGGTAGGTTCCTTGCATCTTTCAAGACACTGTTGAAGCACTCTGCGTCATTGCTGGTCAATACCTCCCACCGATATCCACCGTCATACGCAAGGGCCCATTCCACAGGATTCATTTTGCAGACCCAATCGATTGCATCTTGGTTAATGGCCTGTATTTGTTCTAAGTAGGTATTACACTTTCGTCGTTGATGAGCACTCTCTGCTTTCCATAGAAGTTGTTTCAGTTCCTTATTTTTAAACTTTATGTTGAAGTCACTACAAACGTGTTAAAGTCACTACAAACATGTCGAAGGCAGTGCCGATGATATCCAACAAATTGGAGCGAGGGATTCAGCCAATGTCGCCTCATAGCAGCTAAAATACTCTCAGCTCGATCAGATATCAAAGTCACTCCCTGTCGGTCCATCACAATATGTTCCCTGATATTTGAAATGAAGAACGACCAAGACTCTAAACTCTCCGTGTCGACAATAACGAATGCAAGTGGTAATACTTTGCCATTGGCAGTGACGATCGTTGCTACACGCAACACACCAGTGTATTTGCCGTATAAGAATATACCATCTATGGTTATAATAGGCCTATAATATCTGAATCCATCAATGACGGGTTTGAAAGACTTGAAAATAAAGTGGAAGACGGGCATGATGGTTGTACCTCTGGTATATCTATGCTTCAATTTAACGATGGTGCCAGGATTAGATGTCTATAATGCATGCATGAATTTAGGCAACTGCTTATACGATTCATCCCAATCCCCGAATACCATTCTAATTGCCTTTGACCTTGCATGCCACACTTTCTTGTATGATATACTGTAGTTCATGGTCTTTTTGATATCTTCGATGACATTCTTAATTGGCATATGAGGTTAATTCTGCATACGAGAATCAAATAAGAGTTGGATTATTTGGGTGTGAACATTATAAACAAACACACACACACACACACACACACACACATAGATATATATTTATTTTTTATACTCACCGTAACTTGTCCCAAAAGATGAGAAGCAATGTAACTGGAGTCAATATTAATGTGGTCCATGTTTATCCTTGGGTATAAACAATGGTGAAAACCCCTATACAGCTTTATTTCAAAAAGACCATATTTCTTATTAAGAGATGCACGCAACCACCAACTGCAATCGTGCTTACAAGCAGACACCCAAAGGTCTTGCTTGGAGGTTACGACCTTATACTCTTGATTATTTCTTGCGTGGTACAATTTTATAGCATGTACAAGTTGTTTCTTATCGACGAAGCAACTCTTCATTTTCAGCGTTCCAGATCCGGTTATGGAGAACAACATCACGGCTACTCATGTCAAAATCATCACCCATGTGAATGTTCTTATAGAAAGGGATTTCAGGTCTAAGTGGGATGGGGACATTTTCAAGGTCAATGGGGTCGTCGGCATCATTTTCTTCATCATCATCATTTGATCCAGCCAATAAATTTTCTTCATCAAACATTTCATTTTCATTATCGTCTAGGGCGACATCAGGACCATACATGTCATTGTTAGCAATATTGTCAGCAAACTGCACATAGTTTTCCGTTTCCACCATACTCCCAACAACTTCAACTGAAGTCGTCTAATGGCTGCAGGTGGGCACATCTTCTGTGTTATTGTGAAATTCATAATTATATCCACCACGCGAACTTGATTCCATACCATGGCCCTTAAATGTCTGTTATGTGTAGACCACTAAATAACGTTGATCTGATGCATACATAGGAGACTGAAACGCTGTCGTGTCAATCCCCTGTATAAGCAATGTAGTGAAGGGATGAGAATCCATCTGTGTCATATTCGGCACATTGCGTACAACCTCTTTATCAATGTACACTTCCAAACAATTTGGTGGTTGGAAACTTGCACTGATACTTAATACGGTGTTCAACGTCTCATCGTCATTGATCAGTAATATCTTATATCTGTTGATTGCTTGCCACTGGCGATAAGGATATCTACATTTGAAGTTCAATCGGACACTTTTGCCGTAAATTGCCACCTTAGACATGAACATCTCCTTTAAATTGTTAAGCGTGGTGCCAAGTTGCACCCCATATATCCCTTTCGGCTCAATATCATATGACACACTTTCATCGGGATTCCGAATTATGTTTCTTCCCCAGTAGAAGATAATTGGAACACTCTCCATGCACTCGCTTCAGTGAAACAAAAAACTTAAAATATCAACAATATACTCATATTGAATTTTACTTCTAAAATAATTATATGGATTTTAACTCATTCAATTACAATTACTTGTGAGTCAAGAACTTTATTTAAGTAATCATTAATTGTAATCCAACAATCATTATTGATTTTTTAATTAAAATATGAGTTAAAAAAATTATTATGTTTTGGATATTTTTTAGCTTTTTAAGAAAAAAACTTACAACATATAAAGAATGTTGGTTTGTTTTGACATAAAATAATTACATATTTTTTATTATTTAGTTAAATTAAAACTAAGTAAAATATTTTTTTTTCATAGTCTCTAAAATAACTTATCATTAAGAATTTTGTAAGTCAATTTTTAAGAAGTTTACTTCCTACCTTTGTAACACAGTGATCTTTAGGCAAATTACACTTCTTCTTTTGAACTGAGGCAAATTACACTTCATATCACTTTTTTCGAACTTAAAATTATAACACTCCCCCTCCCCCTCCCCTCCCCTCCCCTCCTATATGTCTATAATGCATGCATGAATTTAGGCAACTGCTTATACGATTCATCCCAATCCCCGAATACCATTCTAATTGCCTTTGACCTTGCATGCCACACTTTCTTGTATGATATACTGTAGTTCATGGTCTTTTTGATATCTTCGATGACATTCTTAATTGGCATATAAGGTTTATTCTGCATACGACAATCAAATATGAGTTGGATTATTTGGGTGTGAACATTATAAACAAACATATATATATATTTTTTATACTCACCACAACTTATCCCAAAAGATGAGAAGCAATGTAATTGGAGTCAATATTAATGTGGTCCCTGTTCATCATTGGGTATAAACAATGGTGAAGACCCTTGTACTGCTTTATTTCAATAAGACCATGTTTCCTACTAAGAGATGCACGCAACCACCAACTGCAGTCGTGCTTGCAAGCAGACACCCAAAGGTCTCGCTTGGAGGTTACGACCTTATACTCTCGATTATTTGTTGCATGGTACAATTTCACAGCAT
>NW_021028930.1:179203-203896 GCF_004153795.1 Camellia sinensis
CCTGAGTCGCCTTGTCGGGAAATCCATCGCGATGTCTCAACTCGCCTTTGTTTGCAATTGAACTCAGAAACTTGCACAAAGCTCCAAGGAGATGAAACTCCACCTTGGGAATCTAGGGGAAGGCTACCGACCAGCTATAAGCGTTGGAGACCACCTACCGACCACCCTTGGTGGTGAAAACCAGAAAAGGTGGTCGGTCTGCCAGAAAACCTGGTCGGCCGGCCAGTTTCTTTTCCTGGTTTCTGTATTTTCTGCAACAAAGGCAAGAGAGAGAGAAGGCAAAGTATTTTCAACAAATGTGTGCCTGACCACTCTCCCCGTCATTGCATAAGCTCTAGGGAGTGTAGTCCTCGATCCTCGTGCCATCAATCACGCATCTCGATGCATGATGGCCAAGCAATCGAATTGCACGACTCAATGGGACATGAATGCACATATAAGCAACTAAACCAACAACTCCATCATGGGTGATCAAGAGTGTCGGCGACCGGGAATCGAGGCATGTTTCATTACTTGGAGTATGAAACGTCCCTTGTTTCCCGTGTTTGGACTAAACCCTACTCCAAACACAATGCAACAAACAATGTATAGACAAATGCAACTCTAGCATGCGATCTAAATGCAATGCAACTAAGTGATGCGAAGATACACGGAATGACATGCAAGCATGCAAATGCCATACACAATGCTATGAACTAATCAATGGCATGCTCAATGCACATGGATTATATGGCGTGCATACACAATGCACTAATCATACGCAATGTTATGAACAAGGCATACGCAATGCAATGATCAAACATGTGATACGCAATGCAGACACCCAAAGGTCTTGCTTGGAGGTTACGACCTTATACTCTTGATTATTTCTTGCGTGGTACAACTTTATAGCATGTACAAGTTGCTTCTTATCGATGAAGCAACTCTTCATTTTCAGCGTTCCAGATCCGGTTATGGAGAACAACATCACGACTACTCATGTCAAAATCACCACCCATGTGAATGTTCTCATAGAAAGGGATTTCAGGTCTAAGTGGGATGGGGACATTTTCAAGGTCAATGGGGTCGTCGGCATCATTTTCTTCATCATCATCATTTGATCCAGCCAATAAATTTTCTTCATCAAACATTTCATTTTCATTATCGTCTAGGGCGACATCAGGACCATACATGTCATTGTTAGCAATATTGTCAGCAAACTGCACATAGTTTACCGTTTCCGCCATACTCCCAACAACTTCAATTGAAGTCGTCTAATGGCTGCAGGTGGGCACATCTTCTGTGTTATTGTGAAATTCATAATTATATCCACCACGCGAACTTGATTCCATACCATGGCCCTTAAATGTCTGTTGTGTGTAGACCACTGAATAACGTTGATCTGATGCATACATAGGAGACTGAAACGCTGTTGTGTCAATCCCCTATATAAGCAATGTAGTGAAGGGATGAGAATCCATCTGTGTCATATTCGGCACATTGCGTACAGCCTCTTTATCAATGTACACTTCCAAACAATTTGGTGGTTGGAAACTTGCACTGATACTTAATACGGTGTTCAACGTCTCATCGTCATTGATCAGTAATATCTTATATCTGCTGATTGCTTGCCACTGGCGATAAGGATATCTACATTTGAAGTTCAATCGGACACTTTTGCCGTAAATTGCCATCTTAGACATGAACATCTCCTTTAAATTGTCAAGCGTGGTGCCAAGTTGCACCCCATATATCCCTTTCGGCTCAATATCATATGACACACCTTCATCGGGATTCCGAATTATGTTTCCTCCCCAGTAGAAGATAATTGGAACACTCTCCATGCACTCGCTTCAGTGAAACAAAAAACTTAAAATATCAACAATATACTCATGTTGAATTTTACTTCTAAACTAATTATATGGATTTTAACTCATTCAAATACAATTACTTGTGAGTCAAGAACTTTATTTAACTAATCATTAATTGTAATACAACAATCATTATTGATTTTTTAATTAAAATATGAGTTAAAAAAATTATTATGTTTTGGATATTTTTTAGCTTTTTAAGAAAAAAACTTACAACATATAAAGAATGTTGGTTTGTTTTGACATAAAATAATTACATATTTTTTATTATTTGGTTAAATTAAAACTAAGTAAAATATTTTTTTTCATAGTCTCTAAAATAACTTATCATTACGAATTTTGTAAGTCAATTTTTAAGAAGTTTACTTCCTACCTTTGTAACACAGTGATCTTTAGGCAAATTACACTTCTTCTTTTGAACTGAGGCAAATTACACTTCATATCACTTTTTTCGAACTTAAAATTATAACACTCCCCCTCCCCCTCCCCTCCCCTCCCCTCTTATCTATTAATTTTTTTTTTTAATTTTTTCAATTATGAAAAATGTTCATAATACAAAAAATGTAGTGAACAATGTATTCGTAGCAAAACTTTGATTGAAATTATAATTTATATTCAGGAATGAGTTTAATAAGAACAAATTTTTATTTGTAAACACATTATTAATAAATTCATTAAATTAAAACTCGTGTATGGACTTATTCCTTAATTTGTATATGCTCGTGCATGGATTTTAATTTTTTATTCTTAAATTTAACCCTTTCATAATTTTTTTAAAAAAACTAAAAACTAAAAACCTTGTCATAACAAAGAAATTAAATTTCAAATATTATCATTCCATTACTTTAATAGAATGTGACTTTACTTAGAACGGTATTGAGTAACATAATCATTTAATTATGATTAAGTTAGTACAACTCATATTTTTAGTGTAACATTAAGAATTAAAAGTCTTTTTTTGGGTAAAAATTTTAGTTTACAATTTATTATGAGTGGCGAGGGGTCATGTCTAGCAATCGTCTTAATATCTTAATTTTGATTTTATGGTATATTATTTCAATTTTTTTTACAGTTTTCATAAATAAATCAATTTTCTAAATGTATTTAGCCTAAGTGTTGATTCAAGTAGGAGAAGTTAAATTAATTATAAAGACATTATTTTAAATTTTTATCAATCAATTTAAATTTGATTGGTTCATGATAATTTTGAAACTTCTTAAAATTTAAGAATAAATTATTGTTTAATATGAATAAACTTATGCAAAAGTCCTAATTCTTGCTATAATTTTTGCTTCAATCGAAAGATGATTTTTTTAGAAATATCTTCAATTTATAACATGAGTTTATAAACTAAATTGTGAAGGTTTAACTAATTGTAAAAAAATTATATAAAATCAATGATTAAATGACACATGAGTTTTTATATTTTTATAAACTCAAAAAATTGAAAATATTGTCTAAGTCTATGCATAATATCTTTCAAAATAATATTTTATTTCTAAAAAAAGTTAAGGGTGATGCACCAATGAATTCCAAATAGTGATCTCATGAATTGTTTGATCATTTATTTATTTATTTATTTATTTTTTTATGGACCCAACGGTTTGATTCTAGTATAAATTACATAACGACTAAGTATAAATGCGCGTGTGTTATATACTGTGAGCAAATGTGGATTTTCTCATAATGTTGAAATTACTAAACGTATCACTTCAAAAAAACTTCTTAATGTACTTTTTCCAAACGTTACAATCAATGTAACACACTAAATAGAACTTGTGAGTCAAGAACTTTATTTAAGTAATCATTAATTGTAATCCAACAATAATTATTGATTTTTTAATTAAAATATGAGTTAAAAAAATTATTATGTTTTGAATATTTTTTGGCTTTTTAAGAAAAAACTTACAAAAAGTTGAGAGAAAATAGAATCTTTGATTTTTTCGTATAATTTGTTTTGGATATTTCTTGCACTCAAGTTGACCCTAAATCTTGGTAGCATAAAAATCTCCCAAAATTTAATAAGAAGAATAGTTAATGCTATTTTGACCTTTTGATGCTAAGTTCATAGGGTTCATAATATGTCATTAAAAGCCCTATACAAATATTGACACGAAACCATTCATAGGGCACCCATAACTTTCTAATATGCCTTACTACTTTCATATGGCAGCAATATTGATGATAATCTATTTTCAAAATTCATTAAGGCTCTAGAACTTGATTTTCATGACAATGGCAATGAACTAAAAATTAGTTTTTTGTATTTTTAATCCCAAAACTAAAAGATATCTACAAGGTCTAGTACAATTAGAAATTTTGTCACAAAAAAAAAAATTATGAATTGCCTTAAAGATAGTTCTAATAACATAGAACATGAGACTCTCAATCAAAACCATTCACTAGGTGTAAGATTCTTAAAAAATAAAAAATAAAAGTCTAATAATGTACCATGTGTTCCATATATCAATGAAACAACTTGCAACAACTAATAATGAATGGTCATTCTAACAATTAGATTAGCTAGTACATAATTAACTAAAGTTAATTGAGGATATAACTTCGTGATGTAGGACTAGTGTAGTGAACACTCTCCTATTAGTAGTGAGCCCAAAACTAACAGGTTGGAAGACTATTGCGGCTGATTTTTAATTGGTTTTCATGGTTGAAATTGTTAGCAAAAAAAATAAGGTGTTAAAGATTTGTATGGGGTAACAAAGAGGTTAGATTTAGAGAATCCAAACACAATGTCTTAGGGGCTATTTGGGGGTTGTTCTGGACAGCATGAACAATAACTTAGCTACTTTAGTTTTTTTTTGCAATCTAGAGTATTGTGTTAAGCAAATATGATACTTGACGCTTCGATAGGGGCTAATATAGATCTAGATTAGTAGTTTTAAAGACTAAAAGTGTAAAAATAAATAAATAAAAGAAAAGAAAAGTAGAAGGAAAAGTCAAGAAAATTGACATGTAGCTTGCATATGTTATCTCAAATTTTGATTCTATTCGGATTTTAATTTGATTATTATGTGTTAGTTAATACAAAAATGTAACCTCATTAGAGAAGCAATTGTTTTCACTAGAACAAAAATGTAACCTCATTAGAGAAGCAATTGTTTTCACTAGAACAAAAATGTAACCTCATTAGAGAAGCAATTGTTTTCACTAGAACAAAAATGTAACCTCATTAGAGAAGCAATTGTTTTCACTAGAACAAAAATGTAACCTCATTAGAGAAGCAATTGTTTTCACTAGAACAAAAATGTAACCTCATTAGAGAAGCAATTGTTTTCACTAGAACAAAAATGTAACCTCATTAGAGAAGCAATTGTTTTCACTAGAACAAAAATGTAACCTCATTAGAGAAGCAATTGTTTTCACTAGAACAAAAATGTAACCTCATTAGAGAAGCAATTGTTTTCACTAGAACAAAAATGTAACCTCATTAGAGAAGCAATTGTTTTCACTAGAACAAAAATGTAACCTCATTAGAGAAGCAATTGTTTTCACTAGAACAAAAATGTAACCTCATTAGAGAAGCAATTGTTTTCACTAGAACAAAAATGTAACCTCATTAGAGAAGCAATTGTTTTCACTAGAACAAAAATGTAACCTCATTAGAGAAGCAATTGTTTTCACTAGAACAAAAATGTAACCTCATTAGAGAAGCAATTGTTTTCACTAGAACAAAAATGTAACCTCATTAGAGAAGCAATTGTTTTCACTAGAACAAAAATGTAACCTCATTAGAGAAGCAATTGTTTTCACTAGAACAAAAATGTAACCTCATTAGAGAAGCAATTGTTTTCACTAGAACAAAAATGTAACCTCATTAGAGAAGCAATTGTTTTCACTAGAACAAAAATGTAACCTCATTAGAGAAGCAATTGTTTTCACTAGAACAAAAATGTAACCTCATTAGAGAAGCAATTGTTTTCACTAGAACAAAAATGTAACCTCATTAGAGAAGCAATTGTTTTCACTAGAACAAAAATGTAACCTCATTAGAGAAGCAATTGTTTTCACTAGAACAAAAATGTAACCTCATTAGAGAAGCAATTGTTTTCACTAGAACAAAAATGTAACCTCATTAGAGAAGCAATTGTTTTCACTAGAACAAAAATGTAACCTCATTAGAGAAGCAATTGTTTTCACTAGAACAAAAATGTAACCTCATTAGAGAAGCAATTGTTTTCACTAGAACAAAAATGTAACCTCATTAGAGAAGCAATTGTTTTCACTAGAACAAAAATGTAACCTCATTAGAGAAGCAATTGTTTTCACTAGAACAAAAATGTAACCTCATTAGAGAAGCAATTGTTTTCACTAGAACAAAAATGTAACCTCATTAGAGAAGCAATTGTTTTCACTAGAACAAAAATGTAACCTCATTAGAGAAGCAATTGTTTTCACTAGAACAAAAATGTAACCTCATTAGAGAAGCAATTGTTTTCACTAGAACAAAAATGTAACCTCATTAGAGAAGCAATTGTTTTCACTAGAACAAAAATGTAACCTCATTAGAGAAGCAATTGTTTTCACTAGAACAAAAATGTAACCTCATTAGAGAAGCAATTGTTTTCACTAGAACAAAAATGTAACCTCATTAGAGAAGCAATTGTTTTCACTAGAACAAAAATGTAACCTCATTAGAGAAGCAATTGTTTTCACTAGAACAAAAATGTAACCTCATTAGAGAAGCAATTGTTTTCACTAGAACAAAAATGTAACCTCATTAGAGAAGCAATTGTTTTCACTAGAACAAAAATGTAACCTCATTAGAGAAGCAATTGTTTTCACTAGAACAAAAATGTAACCTCATTAGAGAAGCAATTGTTTTCACTAGAACAAAAATGTAACCTCATTAGAGAAGCAATTGTTTTCACTAGAACAAAAATGTAACCTCATTAGAGAAGCAATTGTTTTCACTAGAACAAAAATGTAACCTCATTAGAGAAGCAATTGTTTTCACTAGAACAAAAATGTAACCTCATTAGAGAAGCAATTGTTTTCACTAGAACAAAAATGTAACCTCATTAGAGAAGCAATTGTTTTCACTAGAACAAAAATGTAACCTCATTAGAGAAGCAATTGTTTTCACTAGAACAAAAATGTAACCTCATTAGAGAAGCAATTGTTTTCACTAGAACAAAAATGTAACCTCATTAGAGAAGCAATTGTTTTCACTAGAACAAAAATGTAACCTCATTAGAGAAGCAATTGTTTTCACTAGAACAAAAATGTAACCTCATTAGAGAAGCAATTGTTTTCACTAGAACAAAAATGTAACCTCATTAGAGAAGCAATTGTTTTCACTAGAACAAAAATGTAACCTCATTAGAGAAGCAATTGTTTTCACTAGAACAAAAATGTAACCTCATTAGAGAAGCAATTGTTTTCACTAGAACAAAAATGTAACCTCATTAGAGAAGCAATTGTTTTCACTAGAACAAAAATGTAACCTCATTAGAGAAGCAATTGTTTTCACTAGAACAAAAATGTAACCTCATTAGAGAAGCAATTGTTTTCACTAGAACAAAAATGTAACCTCATTAGAGAAGCAATTGTTTTCACTAGAACAAAAATGTAACCTCATTAGAGAAGCAATTGTTTTCACTAGAACAAAAATGTAACCTCATTAGAGAAGCAATTGTTTTCACTAGAACAAAAATGTAACCTCATTAGAGAAGCAATTGTTTTCACTAGAACAAAAATGTAACCTCATTAGAGAAGCAATTGTTTTCACTAGAACAAAAATGTAACCTCATTAGAGAAGCAATTGTTTTCACTAGAACAAAAATGTAACCTCATTAGAGAAGCAATTGTTTTCACTAGAACAAAAATGTAACCTCATTAGAGAAGCAATTGTTTTCACTAGAACAAAAATGTAACCTCATTAGAGAAGCAATTGTTTTCACTAGAACAAAAATGTAACCTCATTAGAGAAGCAATTGTTTTCACTAGAACAAAAATGTAACCTCATTAGAGAAGCAATTGTTTTCACTAGAACAAAAATGTAACCTCATTAGAGAAGCAATTGTTTTCACTAGAACAAAAATGTAACCTCATTAGAGAAGCAATTGTTTTCACTAGAACAAAAATGTAACCTCATTAGAGAAGCAATTGTTTTCACTAGAACAAAAATGTAACCTCATTAGAGAAGCAATTGTTTTCACTAGAACAAAAATGTAACCTCATTAGAGAAGCAATTGTTTTCACTAGAACAAAAATGTAACCTCATTAGAGAAGCAATTGTTTTCACTAGAACAAAAATGTAACCTCATTAGAGAAGCAATTGTTTTCACTAGAACAAAAATGTAACCTCATTAGAGAAGCAATTGTTTTCACTAGAACAAAAATGTAACCTCATTAGAGAAGCAATTGTTTTCACTAGAACAAAAATGTAACCTCATTAGAGAAGCAATTGTTTTCACTAGAACAAAAATGTAACCTCATTAGAGAAGCAATTGTTTTCACTAGAACAAAAATGTAACCTCATTAGAGAAGCAATTGTTTTCACTAGAACAAAAATGTAACCTCATTAGAGAAGCAATTGTTTTCACTAGAACAAAAATGTAACCTCATTAGAGAAGCAATTGTTTTCACTAGAACAAAAATGTAACCTCATTAGAGAAGCAATTGTTTTCACTAGAACAAAAATGTAACCTCATTAGAGAAGCAATTGTTTTCACTAGAACAAAAATGTAACCTCATTAGAGAAGCAATTGTTTTCACTAGAACAAAAATGTAACCTCATTAGAGAAGCAATTGTTTTCACTAGAACAAAAATGTAACCTCATTAGAGAAGCAATTGTTTTCACTAGAACAAAAATGTAACCTCATTAGAGAAGCAATTGTTTTCACTAGAACAAAAATGTAACCTCATTAGAGAAGCAATTGTTTTCACTAGAACAAAAATGTAACCTCATTAGAGAAGCAATTGTTTTCACTAGAACAAAAATGTAACCTCATTAGAGAAGCAATTGTTTTCACTAGAACAAAAATGTAACCTCATTAGAGAAGCAATTGTTTTCACTAGAACAAAAATGTAACCTCATTAGAGAAGCAATTGTTTTCACTAGAACAAAAATGTAACCTCATTAGAGAAGCAATTGTTTTCACTAGAACAAAAATGTAACCTCATTAGAGAAGCAATTGTTTTCACTAGAACAAAAATGTAACCTCATTAGAGAAGCAATTGTTTTCACTAGAACAAAAATGTAACCTCATTAGAGAAGCAATTGTTTTCACTAGAACAAAAATGTAACCTCATTAGAGAAGCAATTGTTTTCACTAGAACAAAAATGTAACCTCATTAGAGAAGCAATTGTTTTCACTAGAACAAAAATGTAACCTCATTAGAGAAGCAATTGTTTTCACTAGAACAAAAATGTAACCTCATTAGAGAAGCAATTGTTTTCACTAGAACAAAAATGTAACCTCATTAGAGAAGCAATTGTTTTCACTAGAACAAAAATGTAACCTCATTAGAGAAGCAATTGTTTTCACTAGAACAAAAATGTAACCTCATTAGAGAAGCAATTGTTTTCACTAGAACAAAAATGTAACCTCATTAGAGAAGCAATTGTTTTCACTAGAACAAAAATGTAACCTCATTAGAGAAGCAATTGTTTTCACTAGAACAAAAATGTAACCTCATTAGAGAAGCAATTGTTTTCACTAGAACAAAAATGTAACCTCATTAGAGAAGCAATTGTTTTCACTAGAACAAAAATGTAACCTCATTAGAGAAGCAATTGTTTTCACTAGAACAAAAATGTAACCTCATTAGAGAAGCAATTGTTTTCACTAGAACAAAAATGTAACCTCATTAGAGAAGCAATTGTTTTCACTAGAACAAAAATGTAACCTCATTAGAGAAGCAATTGTTTTCACTAGAACAAAAATGTAACCTCATTAGAGAAGCAATTGTTTTCACTAGAACAAAAATGTAACCTCATTAGAGAAGCAATTGTTTTCACTAGAACAAAAATGTAACCTCATTAGAGAAGCAATTGTTTTCACTAGAACAAAAATGTAACCTCATTAGAGAAGCAATTGTTTTCACTAGAACAAAAATGTAACCTCATTAGAGAAGCAATTGTTTTCACTAGAACAAAAATGTAACCTCATTAGAGAAGCAATTGTTTTCACTAGAACAAAAATGTAACCTCATTAGAGAAGCAATTGTTTTCACTAGAACAAAAATGTAACCTCATTAGAGAAGCAATTGTTTTCACTAGAACAAAAATGTAACCTCATTAGAGAAGCAATTGTTTTCACTAGAACAAAAATGTAACCTCATTAGAGAAGCAATTGTTTTCACTAGAACAAAAATGTAACCTCATTAGAGAAGCAATTGTTTTCACTAGAACAAAAATGTAACCTCATTAGAGAAGCAATTGTTTTCACTAGAACAAAAATGTAACCTCATTAGAGAAGCAATTGTTTTCACTAGAACAAAAATGTAACCTCATTAGAGAAGCAATTGTTTTCACTAGAACAAAAATGTAACCTCATTAGAGAAGCAATTGTTTTCACTAGAACAAAAATGTAACCTCATTAGAGAAGCAATTGTTTTCACTAGAACAAAAATGTAACCTCATTAGAGAAGCAATTGTTTTCACTAGAACAAAAATGTAACCTCATTAGAGAAGCAATTGTTTTCACTAGAACAAAAATGTAACCTCATTAGAGAAGCAATTGTTTTCACTAGAACAAAAATGTAACCTCATTAGAGAAGCAATTGTTTTCACTAGAACAAAAATGTAACCTCATTAGAGAAGCAATTGTTTTCACTAGAACAAAAATGTAACCTCATTAGAGAAGCAATTGTTTTCACTAGAACAAAAATGTAACCTCATTAGAGAAGCAATTGTTTTCACTAGAACAAAAATGTAACCTCATTAGAGAAGCAATTGTTTTCACTAGAACAAAAATGTAACCTCATTAGAGAAGCAATTGTTTTCACTAGAACAAAAATGTAACCTCATTAGAGAAGCAATTGTTTTCACTAGAACAAAAATGTAACCTCATTAGAGAAGCAATTGTTTTCACTAGAACAAAAATGTAACCTCATTAGAGAAGCAATTGTTTTCACTAGAACAAAAATGTAACCTCATTAGAGAAGCAATTGTTTTCACTAGAACAAAAATGTAACCTCATTAGAGAAGCAATTGTTTTCACTAGAACAAAAATGTAACCTCATTAGAGAAGCAATTGTTTTCACTAGAACAAAAATGTAACCTCATTAGAGAAGCAATTGTTTTCACTAGAACAAAAATGTAACCTCATTAGAGAAGCAATTGTTTTCACTAGAACAAAAATGTAACCTCATTAGAGAAGCAATTGTTTTCACTAGAACAAAAATGTAACCTCATTAGAGAAGCAATTGTTTTCACTAGAACAAAAATGTAACCTCATTAGAGAAGCAATTGTTTTCACTAGAACAAAAATGTAACCTCATTAGAGAAGCAATTGTTTTCACTAGAACAAAAATGTAACCTCATTAGAGAAGCAATTGTTTTCACTAGAACAAAAATGTAACCTCATTAGAGAAGCAATTGTTTTCACTAGAACAAAAATGTAACCTCATTAGAGAAGCAATTGTTTTCACTAGAACAAAAATGTAACCTCATTAGAGAAGCAATTGTTTTCACTAGAACAAAAATGTAACCTCATTAGAGAAGCAATTGTTTTCACTAGAACAAAAATGTAACCTCATTAGAGAAGCAATTGTTTTCACTAGAACAAAAATGTAACCTCATTAGAGAAGCAATTGTTTTCACTAGAACAAAAATGTAACCTCATTAGAGAAGCAATTGTTTTCACTAGAACAAAAATGTAACCTCATTAGAGAAGCAATTGTTTTCACTAGAACAAAAATGTAACCTCATTAGAGAAGCAATTGTTTTCACTAGAACAAAAATGTAACCTCATTAGAGAAGCAATTGTTTTCACTAGAACAAAAATGTAACCTCATTAGAGAAGCAATTGTTTTCACTAGAACAAAAATGTAACCTCATTAGAGAAGCAATTGTTTTCACTAGAACAAAAATGTAACCTCATTAGAGAAGCAATTGTTTTCACTAGAACAAAAATGTAACCTCATTAGAGAAGCAATTGTTTTCACTAGAACAAAAATGTAACCTCATTAGAGAAGCAATTGTTTTCACTAGAACAAAAATGTAACCTCATTAGAGAAGCAATTGTTTTCACTAGAACAAAAATGTAACCTCATTAGAGAAGCAATTGTTTTCACTAGAACAAAAATGTAACCTCATTAGAGAAGCAATTGTTTTCACTAGAACAAAAATGTAACCTCATTAGAGAAGCAATTGTTTTCACTAGAACAAAAATGTAACCTCATTAGAGAAGCAATTGTTTTCACTAGAACAAAAATGTAACCTCATTAGAGAAGCAATTGTTTTCACTAGAACAAAAATGTAACCTCATTAGAGAAGCAATTGTTTTCACTAGAACAAAAATGTAACCTCATTAGAGAAGCAATTGTTTTCACTAGAACAAAAATGTAACCTCATTAGAGAAGCAATTGTTTTCACTAGAACAAAAATGTAACCTCATTAGAGAAGCAATTGTTTTCACTAGAACAAAAATGTAACCTCATTAGAGAAGCAATTGTTTTCACTAGAACAAAAATGTAACCTCATTAGAGAAGCAATTGTTTTCACTAGAACAAAAATGTAACCTCATTAGAGAAGCAATTGTTTTCACTAGAACAAAAATGTAACCTCATTAGAGAAGCAATTGTTTTCACTAGAACAAAAATGTAACCTCATTAGAGAAGCAATTGTTTTCACTAGAACAAAAATGTAACCTCATTAGAGAAGCAATTGTTTTCACTAGAACAAAAATGTAACCTCATTAGAGAAGCAATTGTTTTCACTAGAACAAAAATGTAACCTCATTAGAGAAGCAATTGTTTTCACTAGAACAAAAATGTAACCTCATTAGAGAAGCAATTGTTTTCACTAGAACAAAAATGTAACCTCATTAGAGAAGCAATTGTTTTCACTAGAACAAAAATGTAACCTCATTAGTGAAGCAATTGTTTTCACTAGAACAAAAATATCATAGCAGCACAAATGTTTATATAATTGGATAACAATCTTTATGTCATGTACAAATAATCTACACACAACTGCAATTTTCTAAAGATGCAGGCTTTCTAAATTCAAATAATTAAAAGATTTATCATCATCATAATCTAAACTTCCAAACAAAAACCAAGATAGAAACTTACAGAGGCATAGAATTGGAATGCCATGCCACCAGCTTCAATGGCAACACTCACGGGTTGATTTGCCACTGCCTTTTGCAATGCCTTCTCGTTGTTTTCAGGAACATCTTCATAATCATCAATTCTAACAACCTTTGTATTTTTCTGTATAAACAATAATTCATTCACAAAGAATGATATGAAGTCTTGGTTTTTTTCACCATGTACATTATTCCTGATCACTCAATTAAAGAAGAACTTGATTCAAACCCTGTATTGGTCGCATGTCCCATCTCTAGCTTTATAGGGGTAATCTTCCTCCCTATCAATACCACCATTGTTGATGATGAACTCAAAAGCATAGTCCATGAGACCCCCATCGCATCCTTCATTATAAGATTTATCACAGTCCACTAGCTCTTGTTCTGATAGCGAGATCAAATCGCCAGTCACAATCTTGTTAATCCCTTCCACGGCAATTGTTTTACCAAAGTCTCTCTCTGTACTCATGTTTATAAGTATGCTTATAATTGTTTGTATTTTAGTATGACTGTGATTATGGCACTGCCAGTGTTTCTATTGATAAGTTGCAGTTAAATTGGCCCAATGTTCAACTTGAAAATCTGCCTCTTATACTTTTAGCCTAGAAAGCCACATTGTTATGTATCTCTCAATACTAAACCTAGCTGCCTCTCTTTGCAGCTAGTTCATTCGTCGCCCATCTCAAATTTCAAGGTCCTAGTCTAGGGTTTTCATCTCAGGTACCCTCTCTCTCTTTCTCTCAGGGTTTTACCTTCGGATCTTTGTTTTGCTGTGTTTTGTTTTTGGCTTCTTCATTTAATCTTTATAGATGAAATATTAAATTTTGACTTAAATTGGTTGAATCAGAAGGAAAATGTTCTTCTTATTGAATAAAAATTGATTCTTTTTTATTGTGGTTTCTGTTGTGTTGACAGTACATAAATCTGAAGAAAGGAAAAAGTTTCAGCCATGAGGTATGCCAATTTCTGATTTTGTTATCTGGAGTTTCTTTGGTTCTGTTTATGGTGTCCAATTCACTCCAAAAATTGTAACAAAGTGTATTTGTTTTTCTAAATTGTTTGTATAAATTTTGTAACTTTATTAATCTTAGGGTCTATTTTGCTGCTCATGGTTGAATGCTGTTTTGGCTTGGAGTACTCGGTAAGTTTTATGCTTTAGCATCCTTGCATGCGTGTGAGTTACTGCCATGAATAGCATGCTTACCATGAGACTATTGCTTATGTGATATAACTGCCTGAGTGCCTGTGGGTGAAGGTTGGGTTATTTGAATTGGAATAATTCATCAAATGTGTGTTTTAAGCCCACTAGATAGTGGCAAAATCATGTTTTCTAAGCCCACCCGAGGGTGGCAAATCCACGTCTTAGCCTACCTGCGGGTAGCACCATCAAACCATTTTCAAACAAACAAACATGAAATGTTTTGTTCCAATTCAGGCGACTCAGTCTATACTTGTGTGCTGTGCGCATCACATAGTAACCTAGGCTAATAACCGGAATAAGAACACACAATGTTTTCAAAAATAGATATCATGGTTGGTAGAGGCCGATCTTTGATTGGGCGAGCGGGGGTGCTCACGAAGTGACCTTCCCCAATCGTACCCAAGTTCCCGAGCCGAGGCAACTTTGGTGGTGACGGACACGTGGCCTTAGGCAACGAGTCAGGGTTTCCTAAATTTCCCAAAAATAAAATATTTAGGTGGCGACTCTGTATTTGGCAAAGCAGTCCATGTTTGGCACTTCTTTCAAAATCTGTTTTCTCAAAACGATTTTCCGGATTTGGACTCTTTGGTTCAGATTAAGAACCGTGACGATTTGAGAGTCCTGAGCTGTAGTGACCCCAAATGAACGGAATGGGAGCTCGTCCCTCCCGGGGCGTTCGGGGACGTCTACAATATCCTTCTCAATTAATATTAGGGAGAGTTACTGATAAATCCCGTAATTTGGAATGTTGGTGCAATTAGTCCTTAAATATTTTTATTACTCCGTTTGGTCCTGAGGTATGTGTATTTTTCTGAAATGCCCTTGTTTGTTGGGTTATGTGTGAAGACGTTTTGAATGAATTTTTAGCGTGGGGTTTGAATGGGTGTCACGGCGGCAAAAAGCCCTATAATTGTTTTTCTTGAATTGTAATTGTATGACGGTGTGTTGTCATACTGGTTTAACCCGACCCGTACGAATTGGCCCGCGTGTTATGTTAGGCAAACCCCCAAATCAAGCAAATAGTGCCACGTAATCCCTAGTTTTTTTGGTGTTACCATTTTAGTGTTACTGGATTTGGGGGATTGCGTAGAATTGGGTGGATCTGTGGCTATTGATTTGGGATTTGAAGGAATACGGTAGGGTTTTGAGTGAGATTGTCCATAATTTTTTTCCGAATTTGTGTGTTGGAGGCGCTGTGTGTTGTAGAGTCTGGACGCTGGTTGTGTGTAAGGTGTGGTGGTGTGAACATAGACGTGTGGGACAAATATCAACGGCGGCAATGGCGCATACCCGTTTAACCCGACCCGTACGAATTGGCCCGCGTGTTATGTTAGGCAAACCTCCAAATCAAGCAAATAGTGCCACGTAATCCCTAGTTTTTTTGGTGTTACCATTTTAGTGTTACTGGATTTGGGGGATTGCGTAGAATTGGGTGGATCTGTGGATATTGATTTGGGATTTGAAGGAATACGGTAGGGTTTCGAGTGAGATTGTCCATAATTTTTTTCCGAATTTGTGTGTTGGAGGCGCTGTGTGTTGTAGAGTCTGGACGCTGGTTGTGTGTAAGGTGTGGTGGTGTGAACATAGACGTGTGGGACAAATATCAACGGCGGCAATGGCGCACAATCGTAAGTTTTTTGTTTTTGTTGGTAGTCTTGTTATGTTTTGTTTTTTGTTTCGAAAGTTGTTGAAGGGTGGGTCTGTATTTTAGATTTGGGGGGGGGGACATTTGTTTGGGTGTGTGGTCCATCACTCTGTGTGACATGTGTGTTACGTTGGCTGCGATTTGTATTGTTTTGAATGTCGGCATGTGTCCAACGATGGTGTATGTGTGCAACCATGTGTCGGGTTTGTGGGAGAATCAAAAGTGTGCATGGTTAGCACATGTTTGGTCCCCACATTATGTACTGAATGTGTTCCTCTGTAATGTTTTTTAATAAATTGGATGATCCTCATGTGTGTCACATGCTCACATATGTTTGTAATTGCATGTAGCCCATATATTTATTTGTGTAAAAATTTGTATGGGGTTGTTTGTAGTGATAGACGATGGTGTTGTGAACGTCTGATGATGTAAACAATCTGGAGAGGGGGGGAGGGGTAGTAATGTTGCAATGTCTGTGTTTTGGTGGTTGTAGAAGTTAGTACGATTGTTGGGAAACTGGGGACGTGGTAGGGTGGGTGTGTGCCACAGGGCAATTGTTACGGTTGGGATGTTGTCAGATTTGGGAGACATTTAATGTGGGTGTGCCGCGTGTGCAACAAGTGTTTAATAGTGTGGGGAAGTTTGGGGTGTTGTTGTAAGTTGGTAATGTGTGAACTGTACAAGGAATGATAAATTTATTTTGTTTTGAACAATTTTTGTTGTGTTACATGATTTTGTAGTATATGTTATGTGGTTGGGATCAAACACTGAGTGATTTTTGTTGTTTGAAATAGAAAATGTTGTGCGAATAAGGAGCCCCTGGACTAGGTCGGCCGAGCGTAAACGTTTAGAGGATTCAAGTGTAACGTCGTCGTCGAGGCTTGGTGTGAAGTTGTAGGGGTGTGTTTTGTTTAAACAGCCGCAAAGAGTTGTTCAGAATATACGGTCGCCTTAGAAACCAACACAGCGTATAAATTTTTGGTCCAATATGTCAGGTGTAATTAAGGTTGTTTCCGAGTTGGGGTTGAGTGAAAGACACTTCCGGCAGCTAAGGCGAACACCGTTTTGGCTAATGTTTGAAGCCATTATTATCAACAAACCAGACTTCAATGAATACAGGAAATGTGACGATCTGGTGGTTAAAATTTTGAGGACGTTTAATCTGCGTGACGACGCGTTCTACGTTGGTGGTTATCCTGTTACAGTTTGTAAAGCTGACATTAGGTTGGTTTTCGGGCTGCAATGTGGTGTCCAACATTTGGACCTGACGCCGTGCACACGCCCTGCATCTGATGTCATTCAGTGACGTTGTAGTGGCGTAGGGCGAATAACAACCAGTCTGATTAAAACTTTACTTGATGATGCGGTGAAAGGTAATTCGAAGCACGATGAGGAGGACACTGCTAAACTGCTGTGTTTATATGTGTGCGTGAAATTATTTTTCTCAACGTCCGGAGAGATGATCAGTTGGGTGTTTGTTCGGTACATGGACAACTTGGACACTGTCCAAAATTATGATTGGACGGCGGCAATACTAAACATGCTGATGGGGTCTGAGCGTGAATTTTGGCAGACTCCGGAAAAAGTTACGGGCTGTGTTGTTGCGCTGCTGGTATGTTGTTTACGTTAAATGATTTTATTATTTCGCTGATGTCACATATCATGCACGTTGTCGATATATAAAGTTGTCTAATATTTGTTGAACATGTTGTTGGTTTCATGTAATAATTGATGTTGTCTTTGTGCATGCACAATACTGGTTTTGTGAGCATATGAACATCGTGTCCACAACTAAACCCATAATGTTCCCCCGATTTTTGAAATGGAACATTAGCACACTATTGGCCAGAACACGTGGCTTGGATTTGACGTCTGTGTCACAGCTTGAGGTGTGTGAGTACAAGTTTGACGTGTGTTATTCGTGTGTGTTTAACATGTTTTCATTTTTTTTTGTTTGTAGTAGTATACAATTGATTTGTGTTATTCTTGTGGTAGGTGATTAGTGGCAGACTTGTGAGCCAACCGTACGAAAAGGTTATAATAGTTGGAGAAGAGTTTGATGGTGGGGAGGACGCTAATGTTGATAAAGATTGAGAAGTGGGTGGAGAATACAATAGCAATAGTAGTGATGGTTTTTGTAGTGACAGTGGGGGTGGGAACGATGTGAACATGGGTGATGGTGGAAACGAAGTTGTGGTTAGTATCGGGGTGGCTACTAAACGGAACGTGAGGGGTAGTGGTGATTGTAGCCGAATTGCAGTGGAGGAGGGTGTGGTTGCAAAAGGTAAACACAGTGTTGCGGTTGATGTTGTAAGTGCAGCGGAGGGGGGTGTTGGTGGTATTGTATGTGCAAGACGGGTGGAACGGGTTGGTGATGGCAAGGAGGAACTGGAGATGGCGTTAGCCGAGTTAGACGCACTTCGGATGGAATGTAGACTTAAAGATGGTATGATTGTGGAGTTGCAAGCAGAGATGGTGGATATCCTACGTAGCGGTGTGGTAAGGTGGTGGATATCCTACATAGCGGTGTGGGACGTGGTAACGCTAGACGCGTTATTGATGTGGATGCGTGTGCAGTCAGGAGCAGGGAGTGGTCTGGGTTTGATTTGAACAACCGTTACCCTAGACACACTGTAGACTCCCCATTTTTGACCGACCTTAAGACTCAGACATCATCGATTGAGCGCTCGCTGATTATGCATGTTTGAGCTCGTTTTGAGTTTCCGGAGTTTTTGGCTGAGAGCCTTGCCTCCGAGCCTCTGAACTCTTTGTGCTTTGGCTCGGTTTTGGACCGAATCTTGTTTTCTCTTCCCTGGAGGGAGGGAGAGGTCTTGTAGACCAGTTTTCGTGGTCGTAGACCACTTTTCCCGCTTGGAGACTAGTTTCCGATTTTCGGAGCCTTCGGCTGCGCGCCTTGTCTCGGGAGATGTGAATGTGTTTGGAACGAGCATATATAATACATAACAAAAGCATGAAATATGCAAGAAATGCAAAAATGAAGTACGCACCTCATGCGCGCGATGAGATAAGTGGAACTCAGGCTCCCGTAGCAGCAGGTCTGCGGGTGCTCGCCGCACAAAATTGGTAAAATGATGGAAGGTGCTGGGAGGTAGGATGTGCTCCTCCGGGCGGTATGCCGTAGGATCGAACGGCCGAATCCTTGGAGGAAACGGCATAATGTCTGGCTCGTTCTCTACCCGTAGAGAGCCCTTGCTGTGACGAATGTGATCAGCCATCTGAAGAAATCTACAAAAAGATGCAAAAATGAGCAAAATGGGCCAAAATTGTAAAAAGTCAACAAAAGTCAACTCTTGGGAAGAGAAAAAGTCAACAAAAGTCAACGCCTGAGAAAAGGTGCTGAACTTGGAGACAAACATACCTCAACTAGTGAAAATGGATAAAGAAACTCCGAAAACAAATTCTAATCGGTTCAAAATGAAGAGAATCAAAAATTTTTGCGAAACAACTTCGCGTGGTGCGTTGGAAAACTTGTATGAAGTGCAGATCTGAGAGAGAAAAGGGTCTAGGAGCAAAGGAGAATGTGTTTCGGCCTTGTGTTTGTGAGCTAAAGTGATTTGGATGTGTATATTTAAAGATCCGGCCATCAAAAGACCAATCTGTCCCTGTTTTGCTAAACTGGTCGGCCGGCCACTTTTGTGGTCAACAACTGGTCGGCCACTGGCCTAGGTGGTCGGCCATCCCTCTAGGGTGGTCTCCAAGGCTCCATTGTTCTCCCTGTGTGGTTTGGTGATGATTGGAGTCTTTAGCTCTCGGGAAAGTACAAGAAAAGTACACTTTTCGGTGTGAAATCGTCCCCGTGAGAACTTCAAATTCAAGTCTTCGATGTGGCTATTGATTTGGGATTTGAAGGAATACGGTAGGGTTTTGAGTGAGATTGTCCATAATTTTTTTCCGAATTTGTGTGTTGGAGGCGCTGTGTGTTGTAGAGTCTGGACGCTGGTTGTGTGTAAGGTGTGGTGGTGTGAACATAGACGTGTGGGACAAATATCAACGGCGGCAATGGCGCACAATCGTAAGTTTTTTGTTTTTGTTGGTAGTCTTGTTATGTTTTGTTTTTTGTTTCGAAAGTTGTTGAAGGGTGGGTCTGTATTTTAGATTTGGGGGGGGGGACATTTGTTTGGGTGTGTGGTCCATCACTCTGTGTGACATGTGTGTTACGTTGGCTGCGATTTGTATTGTTTTGAATGTCGGCATGTGTCCAACGATGGTGTATGTGTGCAACCATGTGTCGGGTTTGTGGGAGAATCAAAAGTGTGCATGGTTAGCACATGTTTGGTCCCCACATTATGTACTGAATGTGTTCCTCTGTAATGTTTTTTAATAAATTGGATGATCCTCATGTGTGTCACATGCTCACATATGTTTGTAATTGCATGTAGCCCATATATTTATTTGTGTAAAAATTTGTATGGGGTTGTTTGTAGTGATAGACGATGGTGTTGTGAACGTCTGATGATGTAAACAATCTGGAGAGGGGGGGAGGGGTAGTAATGTTGCAATGTCTGTGTTTTGGTGGTTGTAGAAGTTAGTACGATTGTTGGGAAACTGGGGACGTGGTAGGGTGGGTGTGTGCCACAGGGCAATTGTTACGGTTGGGATGTTGTCAGATTTGGGAGACATTTAATGTGGGTGTGCCGCGTGTGCAACAAGTGTTTAATAGTGTGGGGAAGTTTGGGGTGTTGTTGTAAGTTGGTAATGTGTGAACTGTACAAGGAATGATAAATTTATTTTGTTTTGAACAATTTTTGTTGTGTTACATGATTTTGTAGTATATGTTATGTGGTTGGGATCAAACACTGAGTGATTTTTGTTGTTTGAAATAGAAAATGTTGTGTGAATAAGGAGCCCGTGGACTAGGTCGGCCGAGCGTAAACGTTTAGAGGATTCAAGTGTAGCGTCGTCGTCGTCGAGGCTTGGTGTGAAGTTGTAGGGGTGTGTTTTGTTTAAACAGCCGCAAAGAGTTGTTCAGAATATACGGTCGCCTTAGAAACCAACACAGCGTATAAATTTTTGGTCCAATATGTCAGGTGTAATTAAGGTTGTTTCCGAGTTGGGGTTGAGTGAAAGACACTTCCGGCAGCTAAGGCGAACACCGTTTTGGCTAATGTTTGAAGCCATTATTATCAACAAACCAGACTTCAATGAATACAGGAAATGTGACGATCTGGTGGTTAAAATTTTGAGGACGTTTAATCTGCGTGACGACGCGTTCTACGTTGGTGGTTATCCTGTTACAGTTTGTAAAGCTGACATTAGGTTGGTTTTCGGGCTGCAATGTGGTGTCCAACATTTGGACCTGACGCCGTGCACACGCCCTGCATCTGATGTCATTCAGTGACGTTGTAGTGGCGTAGGGCGAATAACAACCAGTCTGATTAAAACTTTACTTGATGATGCGGTGAAAGGTAATTCGAAGCACGATGAGGAGGACACTGCTAAACTGCTGTGTTTATATGTGTGCGTGAAATTATTTTTCTCAACGTCCGGGGAGATGATCAGTTGGGTGTTTGTTCGGTACATGGACAACTTGGACACTGTCCAAAATTATGATTGGACGGCGGCAATACTAAACATGCTGATGGGGTCTGAGCGTGAATTTTGGCAGACTCCGGAAAAAGTTACGGGCTGTGTTGTTGCGCTGCTGGTATGTTGTTTACGTTAAATGATTTTATTATTTCGCTGATGTCACATATCATGCACGTTGTCGATATATAAAGTTGTCTAATATTTGTTGAACATGTTGTTGGTTTCATGTAATAATTGATGTTGTCTTTGTGCATGCACAATACTGGTTTTGTGAGCATATGAACATCGTGTCCACAACTAAACCCATAATGTTCCCCCGATTTTTGAAATGGAACATTAGCACACTATTGGCCAGAACACGTGGCTTGGATTTGACGTCTGTGTCACAGCTTGAGGTGTGTGAGTACAAGTTTGATGTGTGTTATTCGTGTGTGTTTAACATGTTTTCATTTTTTTTTGTTTGTAGTAGTATACAATTGATTTGTGTTATTCTTGTGGTAGGTGATTAGTGGCAGACTTGTGAGCCAACCGTACGAAAAGGTTATAATAGTTGGAGAAGAGTTTGATGGTGGGGAGGACGCTAATGTTGATAAAGATTGAGAAGTGGGTGGAGAATACAATAGCAATAGTAGTGATGGTTTTTGTAGTGACAGTGGGGGTGGGAACGATGTGAACATGGGTGATGGTGGAAACGAAGTTGTGGTTAGTATCGGGGTGGCTACTAAACGGAACGTGAGGGGTAGTGGTGATTGTAGCCGAATTGCAGTGGAGGAGGGTGTGGTTGCAAAAGGTAAACACAGTGTTGCGGTTGATGTTGTAAGTGCAGCGGAGGGGGGTGTTGGTGGTATTGTATGTGCAAGACGGGTGGAACGGGTTGGTGATGGCAAGGAGGAACTGGAGATGGCGTTAGCCGAGTTAGACGCACTTCGGATGGAATGTAGACTTAAAGATGGTATGATTGTGGAGTTGCAAGCAGAGATGGTGGATATCCTACGTAGCGGTGTGGTAAGGTGGTGGATATCCTACATAGCGGTGTGGGACGTGGTAACGCTAGACGCGTTATTGATGTGGATGCGTGTGCAGTCAGGAGCAGGGAGTGGTCTGGATTTGATTTGAACAACCGTTACCCTAGACACACTGTAGACTCCCCATTTTTGACCGACCTTAAGACTCAGACATCATCGATTGAGCGCTCGCTGATTATGCATGTTTGAGCTCGTTTTGAGTTTCTGGAGTTTTTGGCTGAGAGCCTTGCCTCCGGGCCTCTGAACTCTTTGTGCTTTGGCTCGGTTTTGGACCGAATCTTGTTTTCTCTTCCCTGGAGGGAGGGAGAGGTCTTGTAGACCAGTTTTCGTGGTCGTAGACCACTTTTCCCGCTTGGAGACTAGTTTCCGATTTTCGGAGCCTTCGGCTGCGCGCCTTGTCTCGGGAGATGTGAATGTGTTTGGAACGAGCATATATAATACATAACAAAAGCATGAAATATGCAAGAAATGCAAAAATGAAGTACGCACCTCATGCGCGCGATGAGATAAGTGGAACTCAGGCTCCCGTAGCAGCAGGTCTGCGGGTGCTCGCCGCACAAAATTGGTAAAATGATGGAAGGTGCTGGGAGGTAGGATGTGCTCCTCCGGGCGGTATGCCGTAGGATCGAACGGCCGAATCCTTGGAGGAAACGGCATAATGTCTGGCTCGTTCTCTACCCGTAGAGAGCCCTTGCTGTGACGAATGTGATCAGCCATCTGAAGAAATCTACAAAAAGATGCAAAAATGAGCAAAATGGGCCAAAATTGTAAAAAGTCAACAAAAGTCAACTCTTGGGAAGAGAAAAAGTCAACAAAAGTCAACGCCTGAGAAAAGGTGCTGAACTTGGAGACAAACATACCTCAACTGGTGAAAATGGATAAAGAAACTCCGAAAACAAATTCTAATCGGTTCAAAATGAAGAGAATCAAAAATTTTTGCGAAACAACTTCGCGTGGTGCATTGGAAAACTTGTATGAAGTGCAGATCTGAGAGAGAAAAGGGTCTAGGAGCAAAGGAGAATGTGTTTCGGCCTTGTGTTTGTGAGCTAAAGTGATTTGGATGTGTATATTTAAAGATCCGGCCATCAAAAGACCAATCTGTCCCTGTTTTGCTAAACTGGTCGGCCGGCCACTTTTGTGGTCAACAACTGGTCGGCCACTGGCCTAGGTGGTCGGCCATCCCTCTAGGGTGGTCTCCAAGGCTCCATTGTTCTCCCTGTGTGGTTTGGTGATGATTGGAGTCTTTAGCTCTCGGGAAAGTACAAGAAAAGTATACTTTTCGGCGTGAAATCGTCCCCGTGAGAACTTCAAATTCAAGTCTTCGATGCGTGGCTCATCGTTACTCTTCAAGAGCAAGGTGTATCCTTTTTGAGTACGTTGTGACCCCTCCGAGAGGTAAATCGAGGGTTCCGGTTAAATTAATCTCGTTAAGGCTTATCTTTCCTTATTCAGCGTTTTGTTTCGAACATACTATTAGAGTTGCACTTTTCTTGCATTGTTATGCACATCTTGTTGCATTGTTATGCACACCACTTACTCGCATGGTTATCCACATTACTCGTTGCATTGTTATGCACTCTATTCGCGTTGTCGCGCACACTTTTCTCGCATTGTTATGCACACCACTCGTCGCATTGTTATGCACACTACTCGTTGCATTGTTATGCACTCTATTCGCGTTGTCGCGCATGTTTTACTCGCATTGTCATGCGCACTTTGGTTGCATTGTTATGTACCCGCACTTTTCACTTGCATTGTTATGCTCGTTCCGGTTGTATTGTTGTGCACTTTTGTAGACGTCCCTGAACGTCCCGGGAGAGATGAGCTCCCGTTCTGTTCATTTGGGGTCACTACAGCTCAGGACTCTCAAATTTGTCACGGTTCTTAATCTTGAACCAAAGAGTCCAAATCCGGCAAATCGTTTTGAGAAAACAGATTTTTGAAAGAAGTGCCAAACATGGACTGCTTTGCCAGATACAGAGTCGCCACCTAAATATTTTATTTTGGGAAATTTAGGAAACCCTGACTAGTTGCCTAAGGCCATGTGTCCGTCATCACCAAAGTTGCCTCGGCTCGGGAACGTGGGTACGATTGGGGAAGGTCACTTCGTGAGCACCCCCGCTCGCCCGGTCATAGACCGGCCTC